>JAFEMH010003557.1:0-258617 GCA_022495995.1 Adenophora triphylla var. japonica | reverse complement strand
GGATTCCGTTAACTTTCTGGGAGATCTGGACTTACGTTCGACCGCTCTAAGTGGATGATTTCTGATGAAAGATACTAGATCTCGTTATCTTTCTGGGAAATCGACTTGCATGCTTACGTTTTTTATCGCTGCTGATGATTTTTGATTTGAAAGATACGGATCTCGTTATCTCTTCTCGGGAAATCTGACTACGTTTTACCGCCAGTTGACTCATTTAATGATTTTTGATGAAAGAAACGGGATTCCGTTAACTTTCTCGGGGAGATCGGATTCACGCTTCGACTCGCCGCTTGATGATTTCCTCGAAAAGGGGGGGTCGACTTTGGTTAACTTTGGTTAACTCGTTAAGGTCTAGGATCAAATTGCGTGAGTTCTCTGGATTTTTAAAGGGCAAAAGGGTCACCATTTTCGGACCCTTCAATCGTGTGTCCGCGCGGAGGGGGATTGGAAAATCGATTGGTTTTTTAAAAGAAGGCCTGTGTGGCTCTTTTCTTCTTCCTTGCGCTTTGAACGCCGACGAGGGAGAGGGAGAGCAGAGCCGCCATTTGTCGACTCCTAAGCTTCGAAATCCTCCGATTTTCTTCGATTTTCGAGCAAAGCGGAACACGCTGGAGTAGCCATTCAAGTGCCAAGGACGTGGTCCGGTAGCTGTGAGAGGCGATTGGAGCTTGTCCGAATGAGGAGGCACTATTCTCTTTCGCGTAATCGATATCGGCAGAGGAGCCATTACCCCGATGCATGGCAACATTGGGCTTCTTGCATCCGAGTCTCCGAACTGTATACATCGAATCTTTTCATTCCCTTTGTCGATTTTTGCTTGAAATTGATTTTTGGTGATTTTTGATTTTTTTTTTTGAATTCCCCGAATGATTGATGTTCTTTACCTGATTTTGATTTTGATGCTTTTTGCATGCTTGTAATGAATTTGTGGGTAACCCAAATGTGCATTTTGTTTGAAAAAAAAAGAATTGACATTTTGCCATTTTTTTTTTTGAAATATGAGACTATGATGAACAATTTCTAATTTTGGATTTTGACTTCTTTTGTTGCAATGTAGGATTCTTGCAATGTTGATATGAATGCGTGCATGCTCTCTTTCTTTTTTTTTTTTTTTGTAAAGAAGTATGATGGATTTTTTTTTTTTTGAAAGACTTGAATCGGATTTTTCCTCCCGTTGAATGAATGTAATGCATGTTATTCTATGAAAAATGGGACTCGAGTTTTACTCCGTCGACTCCTTGTATGAATGTATGAATGTAGGATCTTTCTGTGGGATAGATGGATGGTATGCATGTATGCATTTTTTTTTTTGAAAATGGGACGGGGTTTTTACTTCCGTTGACTCTTTGTATGATTTTTTTTTTTATGAATGAATTGGGATTTCATTGAAAACCTGCCTTTTTTTGGCAGAAAAATGGGGCTAGGTTCATTGCATGCCGTTATGCTACCGAATTTTCTTCAAAACTTTCAGTGTTTCATGACGTGATGTATATGCTTTCTTTTTTTTTGTGCAAATGCAAATGCAATTTTTTTTTTGACATTTTCTTTCTTTTTTTTTGTTTTATTGCAGGGTGGAAACAACTACGTGATCGGAGTTAGCTTGAATAAGGCATGAAGACTCGAGGATCGGGCGCGAGTCTCGTAGCTGACTCGCTGGGACCTAGCTTCCGAATGCGGGCCGAGGAGCTTTGGTGAGTCCGAGATGCGATTGTCGCTGCAGACCGGGCTTTGGGAGTTCATTGAGTGCTTTGAGGGGGTTGGTTAAGTTCCCTAAGAGCAAGTGGTCCTCGATGTTTTGCTTGGGCGCAGCATTTCCGCGGATGCGACTCCACACGCTTTCACTTCTTCTGGGGCGAGGCTACGGTTGCCACGCCTTCCGACTACGCTCGCGACATCACCTGGACTGTCTCTTTTAATTTGGACGCTGAAAGACTGAGCGGCGGGATTCCGCATGTGCAGCCGACGCGGACCTACAGTTTTTCTGAGCTTTACTCCCATTCCCAAAAAGCGGGATGGGACGACGGAGTACGCCGTGGTTTATGGGAAGATTGCGGAGGTCCATCTGGAGCTACGAGGTTTGGGATGAGAGGATAGGCGCCGGGAAAGCAGCATTGCTAGGGCCTTTTATGGTTTGCTTTTTTCGAGCACTATTTTTTGACACGCCGAGTGGGGGATGGCGGTGTTTGCTTGGCTTCGAGGAGCTCGGGAGGACGTGGAGATGGCCGGAGATGTCTCTGTGGAGAGGCCGGGCCGGGCAGAGCTTTACTTTGCTCGTTGATAGATACAAATTTCTAATTCTGGGCCGCGTAGCTCCTTATACTCGTTTCGGAAGTTTGCTCCTGAGGCATAAGCTTTCTTTTGCTTTCCCTTTTTCTTGAGCACACACTTTTCTTTTCAGCACCGGATTGATTTGAATCTTTACCTTCGCAGTACGGGCGTTAGGAAGTTCTTCCACGTCACGATGTGGCTGACAGACTGGCGGAGTACGTCAGCTAGGCGTGATCCAGCCCATGCGTTCGTGGTCCAAGTTTGCCTCAGGAGAAGAAGGGCTCCAGAGGGCGCACGACCCTCGTGTACTCTGGATTGCCTTCCTTCGACGATTTGTAGGCCGAGACTCGGATGCAGTGAGTATGATATTCTATCCCCTGGGATCGTTTCGGGCTGTGCGCGCAGTACCAAGTGGCGCCGAGATTGGGACCGTGCAAGCGGAGGATTTTTGGGAGGGGCTTCGACTTGCGACGCCTATTATCCTGGGGAGAGAGGGTGACGCGCCACAAAGATGGCGCGACTTCAGCTTTGATGACACCTATGGAGCTCTCCCGCCGATATGATGCACTCCGAGTGATAGATCTCGCGACCTCGGGATGATTTACCGAGCCGACCCTAAAGACTTCTCGGCATTTGTGGCGACTGAGCCAGATCTCAAGATTTTGTCTTGAGGAGGCCGAGGACCTCCCCCAGGTTCCTCGGATAGAGAGGGTTAGGGTCCCTGCGGCACCCTCTGACCCGACTTCTTTTCATATGTCCGTGGATGGGGTCCGATTGAGGGTGCAAATCCCCGCCTCCGAGCTGTGCTTCCACGAGCTTCTTTCCGCCTCGTCCGGTAATGGTTGTACGTGCTTGCTTCCTTCCCACTCCTTTTCTTGCTTCGTCTTTTCTTTTTTCTTTCCTCGTCATCATTTTTTTTTTTGCATTTCAACCTGCTTCGACGCTTCTACGCTTTTGTGCGCTGAGGTGGTCGTGGAGAGGCCGACTCTAGCTATGTGATCGGGGCTAAGAGATTTATCGTGAGGGATGGTTGCTGTTTTTCAAGGGGGCTCCCTCAAAGCTAGAGCGAGGCGACCACCCGCCGGCGCCTCGTCGCGGGAGGCTTCCCCTATTCCTTCCGTAGACTTCTTCCAAGACTCCTCTTTCTCCTCTCCTTGATCCTCGCGCGGTACTCACTCTCTTCAAGACCACGTCATTTCTCTGAGATCCTATTACAAGTGTGGACACGTCTGGGCAAAGATGGGTGGATCTTCTTCGCACGTCCGTGAGTCTCGACGCCTTCACCTTTCTGTGATATGATTTCTTCAAGTAGCATCTTGGCTTGCCCTTATCGTGAGCGTGCCGGTTGGTCCTCGAACGAGCCCTTCTTCCGGGGGACGAGGACGATGATTCCCGAGCCCGAGATTTTCAGTGGCTCCCGGAGGAGGCGTCCGTATGCCGGCAGCAAGAGGATCACCTGTGGGCGTACGTCCGCCCGCCGGGGCTCCGATTGACATTACTTCGAGATTGAATTGATTTCTGAGATTTGAGATTTGTACAGCATACAAATTTATTTTTATGCACATTTTTTTTTCTTTCTTCTTTTTTTTTTTTTTTGCTTTTTTTTTTTTTTTTCTTCTCTTTTTTTTTGGAATGTATTAATTCAGGATTATTATTATTTATTATTTTTTTTGTTTTTTTTTTGAATGCAATGCTGTATGAATGCAATGTTGCATGAGCTGTAGGCTTTTTTTTTTTTTTTGGCAAGGGTAGATGTTTCAAAGCGTGTATGAATCCGGCTTCGGGATGCTTTCGGCTGGTGACAAAATATTCCTTTGGCATGTGCTACAGCTACTTTTGGACTGTCAAGCCAGAAAAAGATTTTTCTCGATGGGAGACAATCATGTCCGCGCGGATAGAATCCTATCGTAAGTACCCAAATCTGGCTCATGCCTTCCGGTTAATTTTCCCGACATTTCGGTAAGTTTTCCGGTAATTCCCCAGACCTTCCCAGCGTTCCGGAAACATTCCGGAACTGTTTTTAATTAAATAAAGGCTGAAGGGAATCCTTCCTAATTAAGAAACACGTTTTTTTAATTAGGAGGGAAGCTTCTAGAATAATGCCACCTTGCATGGTTCTAGAATGCTGAGTCATTGTGGATAAGACCGCACGGCCTCATTTGCAAAGAGCTCGCAGCCGCACGGCTTCATTAGCCTTATCCGCATCGCCTATAAATAGAGCCCTCCTCTACCCATTTTAATCATCAACAAGAAGCATAATACTCTCATAATACGAAGAAGATCCCCAAGGAGCCGGCTGGAAGTCCAAGAAGGTGAAGAAGAAGCTCAAGAAGCCATCTCCCTCCTCCTCAAGACCCAAGAAGAACCTCTCCTCCTAGCTCCGTCCGAAGAAGCGAAGGAAACGATTGGTAACCTCGCACGCCCTAACCTTGCATTTTAATTGATATACTTGCTCATTGCATTCATATATCTTGCTTGGGACTTGGCATTTATTCATAAAGATCATATCTTTATCACCCCCTTTCCCCTTTGCATGCATTAAGACCTCATTTGTCATAAAAATGTAGTCTTTTTCATAAAGGTGCATCCTTTGCACCTAAAATCCCTATTTTCCAATAAAAATGTCATCTTTATGCATCATTTGCATATAAAGATCAAATCTTTTTCAATAAAAATGCATCCTTTGCATCAAAACCCCTTTTTCAATGCATCATTTGCATAAAAATCAAATCTTTATGCATCATTTGCATAAAGATCATTTCTTTCAATCAAAAGCATCATTTGCAACCTAAAAAATGTCATCTTTTCATTCAAGAGTCATTTTTCATCATGCATTTCCCCTTTCCCCAACCTTGGAACGGACCGGTGTAAAAGTTCTCATCTTTGCATCGTTCCTTCCATTAAAGGTTCATGATTTCTTTAGGAAAAGGATAACCTTGAACCCTATATCTCCGATTATCGCTTAAGAATGAGTATGAAGCCTCTATACGAGCTCGACCGTCTTAAAGCGTAGGATTGATGGGCTAAGGACATTCCTTCCTAAAGAACCTCATCTTTGACCCAAAAGAGAGTCATTCTCTCGATCACGCAAGTCCCGAGGGTCCCGAGGTTTAAAATGCGATGATCATAAGTCATAAGATGAGGACGGGATCATAATCCCAAATACATAAATTCCAAGGAATCCCGAGCGACAACCAACAAATGGTTTGTACGTCCGGAAGATAACTTGGGACATTCCCCCTTATTTTCAAACACATGCACACAAAGAAAGCACGCAAGCAAACACGATTAATGAAATCTAGGGAGACTTGCTCCGGCAAGGCACTTTGGGTGAACGCCAAACGTTCTTCCCAAGGGGTAACTTAACCTCCGAACCCATAAAACCTTTTTTTTCAAAGTTTTGAGGTAATCAAAATGGCGTGGCGACTCCGTTTTTCAAATAACTCGGATGTCTTCAAACTCGCGTGAACTCCAATAAACAAAAATTTTGGGCACACATTCACGCTTGGCGACTCATACTCGGGATCATCCCAAAGGAGAAAAGCTTTATTTTCAAAACAAAAGTCGATACTTGGTATATAGGTGGACCCCACTTACCCTTCCTCGTATCGCTCCCTAACCCGGGGCTTGGGATAACAAGGTGGTTTAACAATCCCACGTACCAAAGATCCCCTTTTCGAAAAAAAAAAAACAATTTTGAAAAAAATACAAAAAGCTTTTCCCTTTGAGCGGGTTAGACTCCCATCGCCGATTTCATTAATCGTGCTTGCTTTCTTTACCATGCATTGCATCATTTGCATCTTGGAATCTCAGGCATACTTTGAAACGGGAAATAACCCGAGAAAATAAAGCAAAAGGAGTGGAACCTCGAAAATTGATCCATGCAAGCCATACGGCTAATCCTCATAGGATTCTCGACCATACGACCTCGTGGCAATTCCACCAGGAAAATCATGGTTAATCGGGCAGCCCTAGCACTTGGGGCTATTCACCTCCATGACCGATCGGGGCTCCTTAAAATTTACGTGCTTATGTGTTGCATTTTCCCCGTCCCGAAAATCATTCCTTTAAAACACATTTATGAAAATCTCTGTTTTAACTCAAAAAGGAACATTTTTAGGAGACCGCACACTACGCGCACTCCGATATATCCCGTACACTTTTGCACGCACGTCCTCAAACCCGAGGGTGGTTCCACTGCAGCCACGGACAGCCTTTACGATGCTCCCGGCGCGCACGGAATCATCCCAACCTCCCCATGGCAAACAAAGGTCGACCAATGCACAAAGCCCGTGTCACACGTTTCAAAAATCCGTGACTTTTGGTTGGTTTTTGGTCTAGTCCGTGTCATATAGCCCAGCTTGCATACTCCACGTAAAGGTCAAGCCTTAGCTCATAACGGAAGCCAAGATTTTCGCTCAAGCGAAATTCTGTCGAAATTCCGACAAGGAAAAATCGGTGGGATCTTGACTCCGACATTGACTATTGACCTTGACCCGCACGGAATGCGTAAGAGTCAAGACCAAGTCTTTGCCAACAAATCAAAAGATCTTTCGCTCAAGCGAAGCTCGCCAAAATTCCGACAAGGAAAAATTGGCAAGATCTTGACCGGCATTGACTTCGATTCCGACTCACGCACCGCGTATGCAACGAAGTTCAATGTGACACCGTGTCATCCGGCTTTTGCCGCCCGACCCATGCCTATTATATTCTCGACATTACCGAAAGTCAAAAACCGTCATTCGCTCAAGCGAAACTCTGTCAAAGATCCGTCGAGGCAGAGAGACGAGACTTTCACGGTATTGCCTTGACTATAATCCGCATCGCTCGTGCGTTGAAAGGTCCTATGACCCGCTAGACCCGATAGGAGCGTTTCTTACTTGGCCGGTGGGATCCGCGTGCCCTATGTGACCCTCGCCCGGGCCGTCCACCCCGGGAGGTCGAAATACGTGGAATACGAGGGCTTATAGACGTAGTGACGGAACCCACCGATCCAGATCTAGAGTAGTTGTGAAAAAGAAGGGCGTAACCCCTTTTCCAACCAAATAGATATTAATAAAAGACACTGTTTTAAGTAAACTTGAAGATTCTAATTTGCATATTGCCCGAGCCTTCACCTAAACACCTACCCCGAGTCTAAACCTTTCCTATCCCTTTCCCGCAGCCGAGAAAGAAGTGGGTGAGAACACCGGGTCGCCGACTTGTTAGCGCGTAATCCTCGACGGCTTCGCTGTAATCCTCGCTTTGTCGCCTTTTCTGTCAAAATGGCCAACATGGTAATCCACAATGGTAATGACCAAGCAATGGGAGGGGCTATCCCAGCCAACCCAAGCCTCACATCTCGGTATGATGTATGTGATTGTGAAGACCGCCTAGAGTATGAGTATCAAGAATGGATCAATGAGGACGCTCCTTCAAGGAAGAAGAAGAAGAGAAAGTCCACACAGCAGAAGCTTAAGGAAAGATACGAAGCCGGAGACAAGAGCGTAGGAACTTGGGAGAGCCTTCTGGCAAGTTCGACTACTATGTCGCTTATGCCAAGGAACTCCGTCAAAGAACCCGTCACCCCAAGCACTGGTCCAAATTCTCGATATCCCCATGTACAAAGTGATCCTCTTGAAGCGTAAAATGCTGAATTTGTGGCCATCGTGAAGTTCAATGAGAAGCTATCAGATCTCGAAGCGTAACACGTAAAGCCTATTGAATACGTAGCGCCAAGGAAGAATTAAGATCCCCTCTCAAGAAGACTTCATCAAAGATTATCCAAAGCCAACCCTTCTATTGGCTACACCGACAAGGTCGTGGTGTCCAAGATCGCAAAGAGAAAATGAGTTATCGCAAGCGCATTGATAAGATGAGCCGACCTTCAGCCAATGAGTCCAGCCGCTACTAAGAGCTAGCGAAAGATTGCAACAAGTTACTTTAGTTCCCTCACCATCTTTCCACAAGCATCGGCTCGTTAATGATTTCCGGCAAGCTTTTGATCGCTCGAAGTCTCCAACTTTCAAGAACGCCGGCAAGACCGCTACTCCCTGTGGCAACAAAGAAGAAGGAGCGAGATCCCTGGTCCAACCCTTGTCAAGTCCCCTCGAGTCAATAAGTAGTGTAGGGTCCAGAGTCTATGTTGTCTATTCGCCTGAGTCAGAATCTTCGACCTGGGCCCTCGTAGTCATCCGAAGGCCTCACGCCCGAGGATTATGAAAATGTAATCGATGTCATCTTTCCCCTTATCTTGAATGAAATGACAAATCTTTCTCGATTATCCTCTTATTGCCAACTTAACAAATGATAAATTAACTCAAAACTTAACAACAGCTTAATAATGAATCATTTGAACAAGATGCAAACACACTAAACGAACAATACATTAAAGAAATCTTTAAGGTGTTCGTAAAAGAGGAAAACCGGGCCCAAGCCGCCGAGGAGGTTTTGATAAGTGTGAACTTGGGTACTATTGAGGAACCTAAAGAGACACAGATTGGAAGCTTCTTCCAGTGGGGTTGAAAGGGACAGATTGATTGAGCCGCTCGTAGAATACGTCGACGTGTTTGCATGGTCATACAAAGATATGCCGGGGCTAGACAGCTTCGATAGTAGAGCACGTAATCCTCTAGCACCGCATGCCAAGCCGCAGCGTAAACCGAGAAAGATCAAGCCGGAATGGTCCCTACAGCTGTCAAAGAAGAAATTGAGAAGCTAATGCGGGTAGGATTCATCGTAGTTATTGAATACCCGACATGGTTGTCCAACATCGTGACCGTAACCAAGGCCAATGGGAAGGTGCGCCGCCGTGTGGATTTCCGAGATCCGAACAAGGCCAGCCCCAAAGACGACTACCCTCTCGCCAAACATAGACATCCCGGTGGACTCCACCGCCAACTACGAAGTCAAATCCTTCGTTGATGGTTTTGCAGTGCTACAACCGCATCAAGATGGCCGAGGAAGACCAAGAAAAGACAGCCTTCACCACACCGTGGGAACCTACTGTTATACAAGAATGCCATTCGGGCTCAAGAATGCCGGGGCTACTTACCAAAGGGCAGCGACCGCACTTTTTCATGACATGATCCACAAGGAGATTGAGGTCTACGTAGACGACATGATAATCCACTCCAAAGGAGAAGGTGGGCAAGACTTTGTTGACCTACGAAAATTCTTCGAGAGGCCGAGACAAAGATTCCATGAGACTAAACCCCGCCAAATGCACCTTCGGAGTGACAAGGGGAAAAGTGCTCGGGTACATGGTCACGGAGCGAGGTATAGAAGTTGACCCCGAAAGATCAAAGCTATCATGGATATGAGGCCACCTCAAACCCGCATGTAAGTCAAAAGCTTCATGGGAAAATTGCAAAGACATCGCCCGCTTTGTCAATCGCCTGACCACTATGTGCGAGCCCATCTTCAAGCTCATGAAGAAGAATGTGGACACGTAATGGACCGAAGAATGCCAAGACGCCTTTGACCGCATCAAGGCATACTTAGTGCATCCCCCTACTATGCTCCCCACATAGACAAGCCTCTTCTCGCTTTCTATCTAACCGTCGCGTACACGGCAGCTTGGGGCTATGCTTGCTCAAGAGAAGAAAGACTCTCGGGTAGAAAATGCCATTTACTTTGTCACTGGAAGCTACAGGGAGTGAGCTCAATTATTCAGCCGTGTGAAAAGACTCCGTGCAGGATCGGTCCGGGTAGTCGGCAAGTCAAGCATTATATGCAAGCCCACCCCGTGAACTTGGTCTCGAAAATGGACCCCATCAAGTACATCTTTGACAAGCCTTCCCTATCGATGCGTCTAGCGAAGTGGTCCTTCTTCTTGGCGTAATCACGACATCAACTATGTGACCGTAAAGGCCATCAAGGGTCAAGCATTGTCGATCACCTAGCGAACTTCCCCAAAGAATGAAGACAGAGGGCCTCGAACCCCAATTTCCAGATGAAGGGATCTTTGCAGCTGAGCCTCGAAAATAGATGGCAATTGTTCTTTGACTGAGCCGCTAACAAAAGAGGAAATGGTGTAGGAATGCTATTGGTCGATCCGAAAGATGAGCATACCCCCATAGCCCTCAAGTTGAACTTTCCGCCACGAACAATGTCGCCGAGTATGAAGCCCGCATTGCCGGGTTCTGAGGCCGCCTTAGGAAAGAAATGTCAAGGAGCTCGAAGTTTACTGAGACTCGCTCGATCATCAACCAAGTCTCCAACAAGTGGAAGACCGTAGACCCTAATCCGCAACGGTATCATGCCCATATGGAGGAGTTGACTGGACAGCTCCGAGAAGTAACTTTCCACTACTTGCCGAGGGAAAAGAACAGATTCGCAGATGCTCTAGCTACTCTAGCCTCATTGGTAGAGATCCCCGAGGGAAAAGCCATAAAGCCCTTCAGAGTGGGTAGAAGAGAAGCCCCGCTTCGTTGTGAAGTGGACTCGGGACCCGAGCCTATAAAGGAACCTCGTACAATCAGATTTACCAATTTCTCAAAGACGGAGAGTCGCCTTTCAGAGACGAAGAAGGTAGACCAAAAGAAGGAGTCGAGCCAAAAGCTTGCAAGCCCCGAAAAGGTTGGCTTCGCAAGATGTCATTCTAGGAGGCAACCTATACAAGAAGCGGTATCAAGGACCACTCCTCTTATGTGTCACTCAAGAAAGAGCCGTAGAGTTGATGACCGAAGTCCACAATGGTCCTCGCGGTCCTCACATGAATGCCGTGAGCCCCGATGCAAGTGATCCTCGTAATGGGTTACTACCGGATCTCCATGGAAACAGCATCGCATTCAAGACGTCCGAACTCCGCGACAAATGCCGCCGGTTTGCCAACCTCAACCATCTCCCACCTCATGACCTGCATCGCATGACGACTCGGCCGTTTGCAACTTGGGGCATTGACGTGATAGGGAAAATATCCCCATAGAAGCAATGGGCACGAGTTCGTTTTGGTAGCCATTGACTACTTCACCAAGTGGGTAGAGGCCAAGTCCTACAAGGTCCTCACTTCCTTAAAAGTGGCCCAGCTTCATCAAAGAAAACATAATGTGCAGATATGGGGTGCCCAACGAGATCATTTCCTTCGATAATGGGTCACACTTCGAAGGAGATCGCGATAGACCGCCGTCGTAATTCGTAGTTACTCGCCACAAGTCGTCCCCGCATGCACCTCACCAATGGAGCCGTGGAAGCCGCTAATAAGACACTCGAGCGGATCATCCGAAGATGGCCACCCGTGGTCGTGATTGGCCCGAAAAGCCGCACCTA
This sequence comes from Adenophora triphylla var. japonica, assembly GCA_022495995.1. NCBI lineage: Eukaryota > Viridiplantae > Streptophyta > Magnoliopsida > Asterales > Campanulaceae > Adenophora > Adenophora triphylla. The sequence goes on along the minus strand of JAFEMH010003557.1, from coordinate 247,100 downwards.
GCACTCGGGGCTACGTAACGTCTCGTCGAATGCCCACAGAGAAACTCCTTTTGCCCTAACTTACGGGATGGAAGCAAAGTGTTACCAAAGCTGGAGTTGGAAATCCCGTCATTAAGGGTCCTCCCGGAAAACAAAGTGTCAATGAAGTGGAATGGTTGCGCAGCCGGCATGATGAATTAGCCCCGCTTGACGAGAGAAGGCTAAAAGCCATGGAACACACCCGAGCCTACCAGAGGCGAATGGCCAGCGTTTGATAAAAAGGTCAAGGCCAGAGACATCAAAGAGGGCGACTTAGTGCCGAAAGTAAAGCCCCTACCGCAGACAACCCCGGGAAAATGGGAACCCGTCCGGATCGGCCCTTATGTGGTGCGTAAAATACCGTCAGAGGAGCAATGAAGCTTGCGTACTTGGATGGCAATCCCTTTGTCCACCCGGCCAATGGTGATAAACTCCGAAGATACTATGTCCGATGATAAAAAAAAAAAAAAAAAAAAAAAAAAAAAAAAAAGTGCAAAAAGAGTAATGCCCAGCCTAGGCCGAAGACCCCAAAAAGGGCGGTCTAGGCAAAAGATGGCCGCATAAAAAATATAAAAAAAAAAAAAAGAAAAAAAATCTTAGTGCAAAAAGAGTAATGCCCAGCTAGGCCGAAGACCCCAAAAAGGGCGGCCTAGGCAAAAGACAAATGGCCGCACATGAAAAATTATTAGTTCACTGTAATGAACTACGTAGACTCCGAGCCCCTTAGCCTTTCTTGTAAAAGGGGAACGTAGGCAGCCATATATGGTTCGGTCTAAACAATAAAAAGGACAATCAAGCTTCCATGAAGTGCGTCCTAAAAATAAATAAAAATAAAGGGTATTTCTGGGCCATAAAACGGGTCCCAATCAATAAAGGCATTTGAATTTCCATGAAATGTGTCTTGATTAATTTCTAAAATAATATTTCTTGTTCATTACAAGTTAAAGACTTCTTGATGAGTTCAAGCACGGTCTACCTCTTAACTCGCTAACCTCGCTAAAAAGATCTAAAATACAATAAAATGCCTAAATAAACTAATGTGTTTGCAAAATGGCAATAAGAGGATCTTGAGAAAAGACTTGGCTACTGGGCCATTCGCCGAGTCTTCTTCGCCTTCTTCCCTTTTCCTCGGCCTCGTCGAGTCTTCTTCCTTTCTTCTCAATAATGCCTGTGATCCCTCATCCCGACCTCGGTATCCTCACCGGAGCCTCTACCAACCCCGTGTCAATGAGCGCTCTCTATACGAGCACGAGTCCGCACCTCCTCCCTCTCGAGCCTCGCCAAAGGAGCGACTCCTGACAACCTCTTGTACCGAGCCTCCATATCCCCGACCAAGTCACCTCGATTGGTTATGGCAACTCGCCTTAGCCTCGCCTCCTCGTAGTCCTACTCGAGTCGCGCCGCCTCCCAATAAAGCTCGACGTCTATCCTCCAAGATAGCCTCGAGTCGCTCCCATCTCCCTCTCGTATCACCCAAGTAGACAAAGTGGTCAAAATGGTGCTCTTCCCGCTCCCGAAGATAGCCCCGGGTGGGAAAGCAAGATGTGTCCAAGCCCTCGAGAAGAAAGAGAAGCCGGGCCGGATCTCTCATGTCCAATGACACCACCTCCATGGTCCTGGATGTCCTCCCAATCACTCAATGGCTCCCGTAAAGCCCCAAACCGCCCGGATTCCAAGCAGGTATGTAGAAGGACGACCACGTAATCCCGGAACCCTCACAAAGATAAGACTCCCGAAATATCCTCCCCGGGTTCCGCAACCTCCAATGTGGTATCCACCAACGGATGTCCGAAGTGGATAGCCTAGCCATCATCGCCTCCCAGCCTACCCCGTTCGCCGCCTAGGTGCACCTCTCCGAGAAATCACCCAAGGGCACCGAGTCGGCAAAGCCCCGTGCAAAGCCCCGAGCCTCTCCCCGCAGCCCACAAAGTCAACATAGCCGGACTCCCTGACCTCATGAAACGGTCTCCCGAGCCATCCTATCGATCCCATGAAATGTCTCTCCCAAAACCACGGGACAATATCCTTCCTCACTCGCAGCCTCTCGACCATGTCCAAGAGACCACTATGACAGATCCCCACGGACTCAAGCAGTTGAACAAAATAGAGAATACGCAGAGAATGAAAGCATCCATAGCCACCGTGGTCGCAGCCATATCTCGGAGACCCAAACCTGCCCGGATATCGTAAAGGTCAATCCTATCCGGGGCTACCATCATCCTCTCACCTCTCCCAAAGGAATCTCGCAAAAGATGCAAGCTTTACCGTCACCGCACGTCTCCGATCAGCGGAATAGATATAGCCTCAATCTCGGGACCCCAATCAAGGCTCAAGTCTTCGTGGCGTTGGGACGATTTCGTTGTAAGAGAAACAAGAAAGAAACATGTCTCCTGACATCCGTAACTTTGCCGCGGCTCTCAACGTATCCCAATCGGGCGGGAGATCCCTCAAATGCCATAAAGACTTGATCTTGAAGGAAGAATCAAGCAGCCCCTTGTGATTTTGGAAGTTATATCTCGCCCAAGATTGAAGACCGGATAGAAAATGGTCTCGCTTTCCCTTTGCAATCTAACGAGATTCTCCATCGCAAAATGATCAAAGATGGTGCTTTTAGGTCCAAAATATGCTCGGGGAACAATTGGGACAAGTCTAGAGTGAAAATGAAATGAAATGGCCAAGCCTTGCTTTTATTCGTAAAATAACCAGCTCGTACAACCGTTAGCCGCACGGCTTCATTTGCCCTCAAGGCCACGCCGCACGGCTACATTAGCCCTCTCGCAGAAATTCTCGCAAAGAACCAAAGTTGCTGCCCAAGGGAGTTTTCACCCCACTTTTTCAACCAAAACCCGTACAAAAACATATCCGTAAGCCATTCAAGCATTTATACACCATTATAAATCATTTTGGCCCATTTTCAGCCCCAATTCCAAGCAAAAAGTCGCCCCAAGGCTCGTATAATATGCAAATTGAAAAAGCATGAATTAGAAAAGCAATTAAAACATAAATACAATGTTTTCGCCCCATCGGCGCCCAAATAAAGCAAAAATAAACAAAGTGTGCATAAAAATTGTAAATTGTTTGTTTTTGTTCCAAATCTACTCTAGAGACCTCCTAGGCCTCCGATTCTTCTTCCTCTTCATCGCCGCCACTCATAGATGCTAGCCTCCCTCATCGTCCTCCCCGGTCGCTCACATCGATAGATGGACATTATCGTGCCCATACTCGCCACCGCCTGTAATGTCGGGCCATGGGTCCCCGCCCCGAGGCATAGCACCGGAAGAGTACTCCGAGGCCGATGAGGTAGACGCCGTGCTCCCCGACATGCCGTCTCTTGCGCCTGTGCTCCCGTGCATCCGCCGCCACCTTCGAAGCGCAGCGCCTTCCTCGAAGAGACCGGCACATGTCCTTCCACCCCTATTCCGCCCGACCACCCTATCGTAAGTGCGAGCCGGAACTCCGAGAAAAAGAAGAGAAAAATCTCGTAAAATCTCGTAAAATAGCAAAAAGCGTAAAATCCGAAAGCTAAAAAGGGAATAAGACCCTAAGAGTACACTTACAAAGGCTATCAGCGGCAAGGTGTACTGGGGCTCCCTAGCATCGGGGACAGTATCCTCATCCTCCTCGGCACTCCATGGACCAATTAGGACAGATGTGCAGTGAGGGATCGGCGGGTCAAGAGGCTCATCCTCCCCATATCCCCGAGTGACCGCCGCCTTCACTAGCTTCGTGGCGCCCTCTGTGCGCCGCTCCACAAACACAACAGTAGGGGGTGTCCATGTCAAGTACTCCTCCGCAGCCCACGCCCGCCCGGTACCTCGCAATCTCATCCTCTCGGCCAATCCCCCGGGCCGCAAGATCCGTGGCTGGAGGATCCCGAAGGAGTAATGGCATCTAGTGGGGGAACATGACCATGCCGTCTCGAGAAGCGGTCCCCGTATAAATGACATCACATGTCGCCCCGTGAGCCACCTCCTCTCGCCTCGTCACCTCTATAGCATCTCCCAAAGAAGATCTCTCGGATACCCGCCCCAGTGGGTAGAAGTCCACTCCGTCGTGCCCATCCCCGTTGATGACCGGCCTCACCATTTTGTAGTCGAAGGTAATCCGGGTCTTCCCCGTGAATTTATCTCTCGCATCTCCTCCAAATAACCATAGCAGGGAAGATGGTGACATCACTCGCCGGTTCCAAGGGAAGAACCCGATCACCTCGCAAAACCAGCCCGCATGTTCAAAACATCAAAAGGTCATTTTCTCTCTCATAAAAGTCTCAAGACAGGAAAAGAGAAAAGAAAAGAGAAAAAAAAAAAAAAAAGGAGACTACCTCAAGGGCAAAGGAGAAGCAGTCCATCGAAGCAGCCTTGTTCCGACTGTACATGTCCAACGAGAAGTACAACTCCGCCAATCCGGCCTCGCCCCAAGAGACCGTCCCAATCCCATCAACATCCTCCAGAGAGTCGAGGAGGCAAGTCATAGCTATCGTCCTGCACTGGCAAAGATGGTGACCGATAGCATCAACCATATGAATGCTCTAGCCACTGGCCAAGGGCCACATCATTAGCAAGAAAATTCTCGCATGCTAGTCTCGAATCGCCACCTCGACATTCCGTGTCTCCATCCCTGCCCCTTCGGAATCGCTCTCAAACCCGACCAAAGCCTCGGAACTCCTCCGCCGTGATGTGGTCCTCCAAGTCACGGGCCTCCCGGTGAACCGTAAGCCCGTAATAGCGGTGAAATCGGCAGGAGTCACCGTCGCCTCTCTCCCCACTGTGAAAGCTATGAGTACCGTCCCACTGTAACTCGATAGGGCCCGGACCAAGCCCTTGCTCTTAGAGGTGATGTGGACACCCCTACCAATGGCCTCTACAAATGCATCCAAGCCGGTAGCCCTCACTCACCGCTTGGGATTCATCCCATCCTTCTCAAAATCCGGCATCCTCTCGCCAAAGCTTGACCGCTATCTCCGACGGTCCTCTAGACTTGTTCTCCTCGTAGACAAGCACATCAAAAGAAGCGTCGCCCTTCATATCATTTCAAAAGCATGCATATATTCAAAAGTGCACATATTTTCAAAAGAAAAGCATTCATAAAAGTTTTTCTAGCATAACTTTTGCATCAAAAACGTGTCTTTCATCACTTGAAACGCGTCATTGCTTTCCTAAAGCACAAAATCACAATTTTTTGCACATAAGCATTATTTTTCAAAAATGGCATGCATGAATCATTTTCATCTTCCAAAATCATGTTTTCTCATTGAAAATCAGAATTTTGACCTAGTTCTAGCACAAGGCAAGAACTCCGTCTCATATTTTGAAAAATTCTCATTCTTACTTCATTTTGCGAGAAAAAAGTGAGTCATTCTCATATTTTTCATCAAATAAAATTGCACATTGCATATTCTTAGCCTCATAGGTTGTTCATGCATCTCAAAATCATTCAAAAAAAAAAAAATCATTCAAAAATCCTAAAATTCGGGTCAAGCCCTAAAATCATTCAAAATTCAAGCAAAATCATCGGATTTGAGCAAAATGAGAATGCTTACCCCAACCGATCGCGGGTTCGTTGATTTATGCTCCCTCCTCCCCGGGTAAAGCTCCGATGGAGGCGTAAGGAAGTCATACTTCCTCTCCGTCCTCACGAGCTCCTTCCTCCTCCTTCTCGCGGCCGCCGAGATGTTTCTCCTTGCTTGCCTTGGTATGGGATTGCCCTCCGGATCCATTTCAAATCAAAGGGAAGCAAAAGGGGTTGAAGAATTTCGAAAATTCTCTCTCTCTTCTCTCTCTCTCGGCTGAAGTGGGCGGCAACAAGTGCCCAATGCCCGTTCAAAACCTGATTTTAAATAATCTGGAAAAAACAGGCTTCTAGCCGTACGGCTTCTTTTTCTCCATCTCATGCCGGGCGGCTTCATTCGCTCCGAGCATAAATTACAATCCCGCCCGGACCTTCCACTTGGGCATGCAATTTCCGTTATCTTTTAACCAAGATAACATCTTTTCGTAAAATATCCCTTATCTCTTTAGCAATCAAGCTTTATTCCCGCCGCTCCGTTAATTCCGTTATAACGGGATAACACTAGGTGACAACCTCCGAATTGTCGTAACTCTAGACTTGTGCTACCTCTATCCGCGAATAGTGACGTATGCCCAAGTCATTCCAACTTGTGCTACCTCTATCCGCGAATAGTGAAGTATGCCCAAGTCATTCCAACTTGTGCTACCTCTATCCGCGAATAGTGACGTATGCCCAAGTCATTCCAACTTGTGCTACCTCTATCCGCGAATAGTGACGTATGCCCAAGTCATTCCAACTTGTGCTACCTCTATCCGCGAATAGTGACGTATGCCCAAGTCATTCCAACTTGTGCTACCTCTATCCGCGAATAGTGACGTATGCCCAAGTCATTCCAACTTGTGCTACCTCTATCCGCGAATAGTGAAGTATGCCCAAGTCATTCCAACTTGTGCTACCTCTATCCGCGAATAGTGAAGTATGCCCAAGTCATTCCAACTTGTGCTACCTCTATCCGCGAATAGTGACGTATGCCCAAGTCATTTCAACTTGTGCTACCTCTATCCGCGAATAGTGACGTACGCTCAAGTTTCCCAACTTAAGTTACCTCTATCTCCGTCATAAAGAGATAGTGCCGTAAGCTCTAGCTTCCTCAGTGATGCCCTCCGAATTGTCAAAATCTCAAGGATCCTAGACATCGTTCCTAACTATCTAGTGATGCTTGAACTACGATCAAGGCTTGATTCCTCCGGGATACGTAGGTAGCCTTTTATAAAAGGTCCAGCCATTCGACCACTTTGGTCACCCTGTTCCTTTGTCACTCCTCGCCGATAAAGCGCCCTCATAGAAGTTCAAATATTCGACCACCGGGTCACTCCTAGCATGTCCCTAGTAGGATCAATTGCTTGACCTCCTAGGTCATTTTCTCTTCTATGTCCCCAAAGAAGAGACCGCTTTCTCTTCTTCCTCCCCCAAGGATCCTAATTCCGAACTACGGCCCGGCTTGATTCCTCCGGATACGTAGGTAGCCTTCCAAAAGGTTCACCCACTCGACCACCTTGGTCTCCCAATCCGTCTCGCATTCGCCGATCGGATCCTTTTTCTATCGACAACCCCACTCGCCTTGCAAGTGACGTTGCCGAGGGGCTTCGTAAGTACCCAAATCTGGCTCATGCCTTCCTGCTAATTTTCCCGACATTTCGGTAAATTTTCCGTAATTCCCTGACCTTCCTAGTGTTCCGGAAATGTCCCGGAGCAGCCCCAAATTAAAATTAAGGCTGAAGGGAAGCCTTCCTAATTAAGAAACACGTTTTTCTTAATTAGAGGGAAGCTTCTAGAATAATGCCACCTTGCATGGTTCTAGAATGCCGAGTCATTGTGGATAAGCCCGCACGGCCTCATTTGCAAAGAGCTCGCAGCTCGCACGGCTTCATTAGCCTTATCCAGATCGCCTATAAATAGAGCCCTCCTCTACCCATTTTAATCATCAACAAGAAGCATAATACTCTCATAATACGAAGAAGATCCCCAAGGAGCCGCTGAAGTCCAAGAAGGCGAAGAAGAAGCTCAAGAAGCCATCTCCCTCCTCCTTGAAGACCCAAGAAGAACCTCTCCTCCTAGCTCCGTCCGAAGAAGCGAAGGAAACGATTGGTAACCTCGCACGCCCTAACCTTGCATTTTAATTGATATACTTGCTCATTGCATCTATATATCTTGCTTGGGACTTGGCATTTATTCATAAAGATCACATCTTTATCACCCCTTTCCCCTTTGCATGCATTAAGACCTCATTTGTCATAAAAATGTAGTCTTTTTCATAAAGGTGCATCCTTTGCACCTAAAATCCCTATTTTCCAATAAAAATGTCATCTTTATGCATCATTTGCATATAAAGATCAAATCTTTTCAATGAAAACGCATCCTTTGCATCAAAACCCCTTTTTCAATGCATCATTTGCATAAAAATCAAATCTTTATGCATCATTTGCATAAAGATCATTTCTTTAAATCAAAAAGCATCATTTGCAACCTAAAAATGTCATCTTTTCATTAAAGAGTCATTTTTTTATCATGCATTTCCCTTTTCCTCCAACCTTGGAACGGACCGGTGTAAAAGTTCTCATCTTTGCATCGTTCCTTCCATTAAAGGTTCATGATTTCTTTAGGAAAAGGATAACCTTGAACCCTATATCTCCGATTATCGCTTAAGAATGAGTATGAAGCCTCTATACGAGCTCGACCGTCTTAAAGTGTAGGATTGATGGGCTAAGGACATTCCTTCCTAAAGAACCTCATCTTTGACCCAAAAGAGAGTCATTCTCTCGATCACGCAAGTCCCGAGGGTCCCGAGGTTTAAAATGCGATGATCATAAGTCATAAGATGAGGACGGGATCATAATCCCAAATACATAAATTCCAAGAAATCCCGAGCGACAACCAACAAATGGTTTGTATGTCCGGAAGATAACTTGGGACATTCCCCCCTTATTTTCAAACACATGCACACAAAGAAAGCACACAAGCAAACACGATTAATGAAATCTAGGGAGACTTGCTCCGGCAAGGCACTTTGGGTGAACGCCAAACGTTCTTCCCAAGGGGTAACTTAACCTCCGAACCCATAAAACCTTTTTTCAAAGTTTTGAGGTAATCAAAATGGCGTGGCGACTCCGTTTTTCAAATAACTCAGATGTCTTCAAACTCGCGTGAATTCCAATAAACAAAAATTTTGGGCACACATTCACGGCGTGAGGCCATTATGGGTGCGGAGGACCCGACCGCTTCGAGAGGAGGAGGGCCGAGGCGAGGGCCAATCCTCATGACAGAGCGGAGACGCCGTGGCGATTATGAGGCTTACGTCAAGAGACAGGGAGAGGAGGGCTCCTATGTTACCGCCTAGGTTACAGGGAGATGAGTGGATGACGCTAGGGGCTACTAAGGCCCCGACAGAGGCCGGTTTGATAGACCCTTGTTCCTATACCGAGAGCTTGGTAGGAGGAATACCGACATTTTTCCGGTTCGAAGAGAAAGACTCGGAGGGAGAAGAAGAAGGAGAGGCCGTGACGAGTGGCTTGGAGTGACTCGAGGTTTCCAAGTATCCCTTTCTTGCCATGGCATACACATTAGTTTGATTATGTATCTTAGTTTTCTTTTAGCGGGTTGCCGGTTGTAGGAATGAATCGGGCATAGACTCATCAAAGAGCTTTTAACTTGTAATGAATATTTGAATTGCTTTAGAGTTTTTCGAGACACTTTCATGGTCTGATCAATTGTATTGATGCCAAAGTATGGCTTTTATTTGTGCTTTAGACCGAACCGTTTTCGGCTGCCTACGTTCCCCTCATTTTGAGTAGCTCAGGTCTTCGTAGTTCAACCTGGTGAACTCTTTTTTTTTTCTTTGTTTTTTTTTGTGTTTTTTTTTTTTTTTTTTTGGTCTTTTTTTTTTGGTGCAACCCTGTTTTTTACCTAGGCCGCCCTTCTCGGGTTTCTAACCTAGTTGGGTATTACTCTTTTAGCACTCTTTTTTTTTGTTTTTTTTTTTTTTCTTTTTTTTTTTGGTGCAACCTCGTTTTTTACCTAGGCCGCCCTTTTCGGGTTTCTAACCTAGTTGGGTATTACTCTTTTAGCACTCTTTCTTTTTTTGTTTGTTTTTTTTTGTTTTTATTTTTTTTTTTTGGTGCAACCCTATTTTTTACCTAGGCCGCCCTTCTCGGGTTTCTAACCTAGTTGGGTATTACTCTTTTTAGCACTCTTTTTTTTTTTTTTTTGTTTTTTTTGTTGTTTTTTTTGTTTTTTTTTTGTTTGTTTTTTTTTTACGCGTAGTATCTGCGCAGCTTGTCACCATTCACTGGGTGTACAAAGGGATTCCCGTCGAGGTCTGCGAGTTGCATGGCTCCTCCGGAGAAGATCTTCTGGACGACATATGGCCCGACCCATACAGGCTCCCATTTGCCGAGAGGGTTGATACGGACTGGGGGCTTTTCTTTTAGAACGAGATCACCTTCTCGGATCTCCCGATGCTTTACTTTCTTGTCGAAGGCTCTAGCCATTCTTCCTTGGTAGGCCCGGATCTGTTCCATGGCCTTCAGCCGGCGTTCATCTAGTAGGGCCAATTCATCATGGCGACTCGGAGCCATTCGACCTCGTTGATCCGGCTTTCCAACCAGATACGGAGCGAGGGTATTTCCACTCGATTGGGAGTACGGCTTCCATTCCGTATGTGAGGGCAAAAGGTGTTTCCCGCTTGCCGTTCGACTGATGTTCTCAGTAGCCCCGAGTGCCGTGTAACTTCTCGGCCAATCTCTCGCCTTGGACGGCCATTTTCCTGATGATATTTTCCAGAGTCTTGTTTGCCGCTTCGACGGCTCCGTTGGTTTGGGGCCCGTAGGGAGATGACTTGTGACGGGTTATTCGGAATTCCGCTGCCAGCTTTTCACGTTCCCCTTCGAAGTGGGATCCATTATCCGAGATGATTTCGGCGGCAACCCGTATCCGCATATGATGTTTTCTTTGATGAAGAGGGCTACTTTCCTTGAGTTGAGGATTTTGTAGGACTTGGCTTCAACCCACTTGGTGAAATAATCCACGGCTACCAGTGACGAACTCGTGGCCGTATCGCCCGATGGTGTGATTTTGCCTATGACATCAATTCCCCAAGTGACGAAAGGCCAAGGGGTTGTCATGCAAGATAACTCGTGAGGAGGCAAGTGATTAAGATTTGAGTATCGCCGACATTTGTCGCAGCTTTTGACAAACCTGGATGCAGCCGGCTTCCATGGAGATCCAAAAATACCCCATTCTCGCATGATTTGCATCGTAGCTCGAGCATTCATGTGAGGGCCGCAGTACCACCATGTATTTCTTTCATGAGTTCGGTAGCCTCTTGTTTGCCGATACATCGCAGAGGGGGCCTTGATAACGCTTCTTGTATAGCATATTTCCCAAAAGAACATAATGGGAGGCGAGCCGTCTGTGGCCGAGAGACTTTTTGCTTTGATTCCTTCTTTATATTCCCCATCTTCATTTTTGAAAGAGGCCTCGCCATCCTTCAGTAATCGGTAAACTGAGTGTACTGTGGATCATTGATCGCTCGGCTTCCGCTTCAATTTCGAAGCAATAGGCGGGGTTTTCTCTTCTCCCGACTACGAATGGTTTAACAGACTTTCCTTCGTGTATTTCGACAAGAGAGGCTAGTGTAGCCAGAGCATCTCGCGAACCTCGTTTCGGTCTCTTGGCAGGTAATGAAAGCCGATTTCTTTGAATTGAGCCACTAGTTCTTCCATGTAAGCATGATACTTCGCAAACCCGGATCCACGGTCTTCCATTTGTTAGAGACTCCGATTGATGATGAGGGCAGAGTCACCATACACCTCCAATTCCTTGATATTTCTTTCAAGGGCGGCTTCCAACCCGGCTATGCAAGCTTCATATTCGGAAGCGTTGTTGGTGACTTCGAGTTCGGCCTTTTTGCTATGGGGGTGTGTTCGTCGAGGGATCGACCGTAAGCATTCCTATCCCGTTCCCCTTTTGTTTGACGCCCGTCGAAGAAGAGTTGCCGCGATTTTCTCCTTCTAGAGCGAAGATTCCATCATCGGGAAATTGAGGTTCGAGTGTCCTCGGGACTCATCACTTGGGAAATCGGCCGATGTTCGCCATTATGCGTCCTTTTACGGATTTCCTTGAAACATAAGCGATGTCATATTCGGCCAAAAAGAACGACCATTTTGCCAATCTCATGGAGATGGAAGGCTTGTCGAACAGATATTTGATGGGGTCTATCCTTGAAACAAGATGTATCGGGTGAGACCGCATGTAGTGTTTCAACTTTCCCACTACCTGCACCAAACTCGCGCAAGTCTTCTCGCAAGCAGAGTAATTGAGTTCGCTTCCTTGGAGCTTTCGCTACGAAATAGATGGCGTTTCGACTTTGGAATCTTTTTCTCTTGAGCTAGCATAGCCCCAATTGTTGTATCCGTGATGCTTAGATATAGCAAGAGTGGCTTTTGCCGATGTGGTGGGCAGAGAATCGGGGATTCACAAGGTATGCCTTAATCTGCTCAAAGGCAAGCCGACATTCCTGGGGTCCATTCTCGTGTAGGCATTCTTTTTCATCAACTTGAAGATTGGCTCGCAGATCGAGGTCACTGATTTACAAAGCGGCTTATGTATTGCAGCCTTTCCCATGAAGGATTTCACTTCGCGTTGTCCGTGGTGGCTTCATTTCAACTATCGCCTTGATTTTCTCGGGGATCTACTTCGATTCCCCGTTCTGTCACCATATATCCTAGTACCTTGCCTCGTCTTACACCGAAAGTGCACTTGGCCGGATTCGCCTCATGCCGTGGTCTCTGAGGCGGCCGAAGAATTTTCTCAAATCAACAAAGTGCTGGCCATCTCGATCCTCCGGAATGTATTATCATGTCGTCCACATAGACCTCAATTTCTTTGTGGATCATGTCATGGAACAGCCGTAGCCGCCCTCTCGGTACGTAGCCCCAAAGATTCTTTAGTCCGAATGGCATGACCGTGTAGCAAGCATGTGCCCCAAGGGGTTGTGAAGGCCGTTTTGGCTTGATCTTCTTCGCCATTTTGATTTGGTTGTAGCCGGCAAAACCATCGACGAAAGATTTGACTTCGTGGTTGGCCGTGGAATCTACCAAAATGTCGATGTTTGGTGGGGAAATCATCTTTTGACCGGCTTTGTTCAAGTCTCGAAGTCTACGCAAAGATCGGATCTTTCCGTTGGCCTTGGTCACCGTCACTATGTTGGATGTACCATGTTGGGTATTCAATGACCCCGATGAACCCCGCCCGAGCATCTTTTCTATTTCCTCTTTCACTTGTAAGGACCATTCGGGCTTAATTCTTCTTAGCTTCGCTTTACCGGCTTGACTTCCGGGTCGAGCGGTATTCGGTGCTCAACTATGGAAGGATCGAGGCCCGGCATATCTTTATAGGACCATGCGAACACATCCACGAATTCTTTTAGCGGCTCGATTAGGGCAACCCTTTCAAATCCCTTCGAAGAAACTACTAATTCAAGGCGTCTCTTTAGGCTCTTCCGCAGTTCCCAAATTCACACTTGTCAAAATCTCTTCGGCAGCTTGGGCTCGATTTTCCTCTTCCTGACAACTCCGCTTAAAGATTTCTTTGATATATTGTTCATTTAATGTGTCCGCTCTTCATCTAGTGAATCGTTATTAACTCGTTTTTAGATTATTAGTTAATTCATCATTAGTTAAAGTGGCAATTAAGGGATACTCGTAAAGGTTCATCATTTCATTGAAGACGAAGGGGAATACAACGTTCGCTACAGATTCGTAGTCTTCGTGCGTAAGGCCATCGAACGACTCGAGAGACTCGAACTCAACAATGAGAGACTCGGAGGATTTTACAAAGGTTGACACGAAAGGACGGGGGACCAATCCAAGCTTGGTGATCATTTCCTCTTTGGTCGCGGACGGGCCCGAGAGAGTTTCCCAATTCTTTAAAGGCATCGCCGTCGGTGGCTTCAAAACCCGGAAAGGCATGGTCTCTCGTGCTCCCTCTTCAGCCATTGCTATCATCTCTTTGTCTCGAACCGTAATCAACCGTGTTTGGCATCCGAAAGCCGAGCATGTGGATGTAGGGATCTTCCTCACCTGGGACTTCCGTTTCGCCACAATCCGACCGCTCAATCCAGATGTAAGGACGCATTGCGTCTCGGTGAGCCGCTAGAAAAATCTCATGTCCCATACTCGAGCGGAAAGGCTTGGCGGTGTAGTTCAAAGAAGGAGGACGTCCCACACGACGTTCATAGATTCGAGCCGAGTCCGTCGGTGTTTGCCGACTTTTATCATGAAAATCTCCTCGCCGGCGAGGCCAAAGAATGGGTTTGCAGAATACCGACAAATCCGTGATTGAGGACCGGGGACTTGTGTGCCCGTATCATGGCGGCGTTCAGCGTTTCCTTCCAAGACGACTCCAAGCGTTGGAAATAGCAATTAAATTTGATGAATCGAACTTCTTCTGAGTCTCGCTCGCTTGAGTGTGTCGACATAGTTGGCATCGCTAGATTCCAAAGGATGCCGGCGAGACTTGCCTCTTGAAGGATGTAGCCCGGTGTTTGACGTGGGTGTTCTTGGCTATTGTTTCACTCTTCGTTCCCTATGAGGAAACCGTCACCCCTTATGACTTCAAGGTCTCCGGCCGGTTGATGAATTTGACGCATTGGTGGAGAGTGGAGGCTATGGCTTTCATGTGATGCAACCAAGGGCGCCCTAGTAGGGCCGTGAACTCTGAGGATATCCATTACATGGAACTTTGCGGGCACCATTTGGGGTTTCGTACTGCAGTTCCAGAGTCACCGTCCCTGAATGGGACGAGACGAACCGTCGTAGGCTTTGACATCCGGTAGATGGGATCACGCGCCTTTCATTTATGCGGAGGGCCCTCATCATGCCGAGGGGAAGGACATTTACCGATGATCCATTGTCCACTAATACCCTGTGGAGTGACATGGTGTTGAGCCGAATAGTGATGTACAAAGCTTCATTGTGTTGGGAGACATCTCTTGGCAAATCTTCATCGCAGTAAGGTGATCATACTCCCATATAGGTGAGGATCATAGATTTGGTCCTTGTCTCGGGATGGAGAGTCATCAAGCCGCCACTTCGTGCCTTTTCTTGCGAGGCGTAGTCTTTGCCGAAGCCCCCGGGCTATACCGATGCCTTTTGTGGCGGTTGCCATCTCTAGTCAACATGTTGATTGAGTGGGAGCGCGCATCGGCGTCGGTTTTTCTTCATCGGTGTATATTCGGAGCCGGACAACCGAACTCGTCGACCCCGAGGGGGCTGACTTCGTTCGCAAAGCACTGCATCCGAAGGTCTCACTCGTCGTTGGCAAGGCTTTTCTGTTCTTTCACCCCTTTTTGCTTTGGGGAAGACCGACCGGAGTAGAGTACATAATAATCAAATCCCCGCATGGCTCCCCGAGCGTTCCCACACCGTTATCACCGCCTCGAATCTCTCCTTCAATTTTTGGCCGGGAGGAAATTTTCTTTTTCTTAGGAGGACGGTCCTCGTGTATCCAGCCCCGATAGTCCCTTTCAAGGCAATCGGGACAGCCACAAATATCCCACCAAATGTGTTCTACTACTGGTGGCGGATTTGGGACCTCGTGTTGAGCGGTGCCGAATGACTTTGAGTGGAACCGATCCGGGGGATCCGTCGCCGGCTCATCTCGGTAGCGAGTGATTGGACTCCGCCGGATAATGAGAGATATTGAGGTCCCGGGAACGGGCACATGTTTGTCTTTCAAGGTAGCCTCGCCGCTTGGGATATTGTTAAGGTCCCGAAGTGGCGTGTGGCCTCTTCAATCCAGCTCGCCGTCCGTTTCCGGCGTTCTTCCGTGGCTTTGATGGCCGACCATATTTCTTCAATCTGTTCCTCGATTTTCATCACTCAGCCGATATTTGTGGGATCATCACTTTGAGAGGGGACAACCGACGCATACCGAACTCTTTCGTCCCCCGATCGGCTGCTTGGGGGCCAGCTTGCCCCCGTAAGTCGGCGGGCAGGAGTCCCGCGGTGGAAACATAGGAATCTTGGGGTAGCATCTTGATGTATCCGGACTATTAAGAAGAGGAGGAGAACCCTCTTCCGTCTTTGCGGTAAAAGTGCCATCGAAATTGAGACTCGATAGTCAAACCATGACTTGCGACTACCCCTGCAGGTCATCAATTTGAGCCTCATGTCGAAGTCTCATTTGTTCTACCAACCGGATCCACACGGGTCCTGTCTCGAGGGATTTTGGAGGACGGAGCAACGTTATCCCCATCATTACCGGCCGATGCGTACATTCTCAAACCCGGAGTTGGAACAAACGGCGAAGCCGATGACGCGCTTGACTCTTCCTAACTGGACAAACGGTGACCCGTGCCCGAAACCAAGCTTTGTGCGGAGCCGCGGGGAAAGGACACGAAGGTTCGATGTCTCGGGAATGGAAGGAGGGTAGGTGTTTCGGGCTTTTTGGCTCATGCAACATGCGCTTATTTGTTCACGTTTACTTAAAACATGTTTTATTAACCTAATCGGTTGGAAAAGATTGCTCTTCTTTTCGCAAACTACTCGATTCCTGGATCGCTGGGCCCCGTCACTACGTCTATAAGCCCCTCGTATTCCACCCGTATTTCGACCTCCCAGGGTGGACAGCCCGGCGAGGGTCCTATAGGGCAAGCGGGTCCCACCGACCGAAAGAAAAACGATCCTAAAAGTCTGCGGGTAATCGAGTCTTAACGAGCATTCGATGTAAATTACGACAAAGCCGACGTCGAAAGTCAAGATCATGTCCGAGGGCTCGACAAAAAGTCGGCATGATTTGGACCGATACGCGTCCACGATTGATCTTGACTTGTCGTCGCTTAAGCCGTAATTAGGCATGGAATAGTCATTAATCCTTGATGACTCGGTCAATGCCGGGAGTCGTTGTATAATTTGTGCGCCGTAGCCGAAGTCAAGGCGCCGGTCAATATCTTGGTCAAAGTCTCGCGGCGGAAAACCGGCGTAACTTCGACCGATTAGGGACCCGAAAGATATTGAGTCGGTATGCCGACAAAGGCTTGAAAGGAAAGGTCTATACACGGACAGGGCATGACACGTACCGTACTAAAAACCAACCGGGTCTCGGACAAAGTGTGTCACGGACAAGTGCATGGTCGACACGAGGCTCCATGGGATGTTTGGGTAGTCCTGTGCTCATCCGAGAGGCGTAATAAGACCAAACGGACCGCGACAAGGATTTCCCCGGGTTAAGGACGTAGTGTGCAAAGTGTACGGTCACGTGCGCGTAGTGTGCAAGCAGTCTATATTCTTTTTCTGAGTAAAATAGAGATTTTTTTTTTTATGTGTCTTAAAAAATATGATGCATGATTTTTTTTTGGAAATTTTCTTTTTTTTTTTTAAAATCTTTTTTTTTGAATTTTTTTTTTGAAATTTTTAATGAGCACGTAAGCACGAAAATTCCGACGTTTAGGGACATTATTCCGACAAAGTCAAAATTTTGACTTTCTCCGAGGCGGCCAAAACAACATGAAAACCGTGCAAAAATCAACACACACACAAAAATGATTTTCAAAGCCGGGACGGAAGCTTGACCCTCAAAAGCCTTTTTTTTTTTTGAAAACGGTGATACCGGTACGTGGGATTGTTAGACCACAATTTATCCCCGACTCGTGTTAGGAGGCGATAACGGGAAATTTAGTGGTTTCCACCAATATACCGAATACCATTTTTTATTAAAAAGCTTATTCCCAGCCGGAGTCGCCACCGTGATGATGTTGCCATTCGCGGAAAAATTCGATTTTGCGTTTCTTTGAAAAACCAAATAAAACCGGAAAAACTGAGTCGCCACGCCATTTGAATTTGGAAGGGCCAACACTTTGAAAAAAGCCCGAGATCAGAGATTTAGGTTCGGGAGGTCATGTTACGCGTCGGGAAGGACGTTAGTGTGCACCCGACGCGCCTCGTAAAACGAGTCTTCCAAGCTGAAAATCATTTGTGTGTGTGTGTGTGTGTGTGTGTTTTGGCCAAAATAAGTTGAAACTCAGAAAAGTAAAAATTGGGATATCTTTTTAAGACTTTAAACTGATCCCATGATTTTTTGGAAGATTTTTGGATTGAGATTTGGTACTCAAAAGACCTTTTGAAGTTGAGAGCCACTTCTGCCAGAATGAAAAAGGCAGTGGACCTTTGATTTTAAAAGGGATTCAAGGGTCTTAAAACTTCATAATCTGGATAAACTCAGAGAATGAAAGTTGTTCTAGACACCTTAAATAAAGTTTGTGCGAAGGAATTTTCCATTTTGGAGAAGATTTGAGGGGTCAAAACCTTCTGGAAACCTCAGATATGAGATCTGGATTCCCAGAAGCTGATGAACTAGCCTCTGAAAGAAAATTTGAAAAGAGGAGTTTTACTCACCCAAAAAATAAGGTAAAAATATGTCTGGAAAGCACTGGATGTTGGCTACAAAAAGTATTTTGTAGTAAACACCAAATTCCAAGTTCATCTGTGTCCAAAAATTAAGACCATGGACTGAGGTCTGAGAAAATTGCTACTGGACAGCAACTTCTCAAGAAAGAAAATATGATTTTAAGGGGGGTTTTGCATCCATGCTTGTCCCCATTTCCCTAGGTTTTGGTTAGTGATCACTAGACATTTTAGTGGTGAATCAACTATACCAAACCATCCTTGGGGTACATTAGGACTAAGCATTTCATTTGCTTGGGAAGGGGAATTTTATCCTTTGAAATCAAGATTTTGTGCTTGAAAATGGTTTTTTAGGGTTTTGAAAGTGCATTTTTGCAAGTAAGCAAGAAAAGCTTTGAAAATAATGTTGATCTTTGTAGAAGATCATCCATGGAGATGGTCTTCCATGGTGATCTTCTTAGATCTAGAGCAAGAAGATGAAAGAACTACATTTTGTAGTTTGAAGATGCATGCATGGTTGAGATTTAGGGTTAGGAAGAGGAGGGTTTACCAATCTTCCTTGTGTTCTTGAGTGTTTGGCTTGAGTGTATGAGTGTTTAGGGCTTTAATATGAGAGTGAGTGGATGAATATGAGTTGGGAAAGATTGGAGAGAAAAAGGTGACAATTCTTGAAGAATTCTCACTGTTTTCTCTCTATATTTCGCCAGAGGTTCGGTGCAATTGTGTTTTTTCCTTTTTTTTGTGACTGGAGGGCTCAATTTATAGCCCTCCTGAAAATGCAAACTCATCCGCGCGGATGGATCCAGGCAGCGTGCACTGTTCATTAAATGCAGCTTCAGCTTTGGACAAGAAGAATAATCTTTTTCAAAATTCAAATTAACAAATGCTTTTTGTGTCTCCAGCCATTGCTATTTATGGTTTTATTCTTTTGTTTTTCTTTTTGAGATTCTTTTTAAGGTTTAACCTTAAATAACAATGCCCATTTTACCCTCACTTTGTTAGGAAAGTTAGGATTGTTAGGAATTGTTAGAAATGTTATAACTTTCGTTAATTTTCTAACGAAAATCCTAACAAGCTCAAATTGGAGCACTTACAGGACGCCGCCCTCAGCTTCCTATACCACCACCGCAGAAACTCCTGCACGTCAATTTGCAGGGCAACTAGCCCCCAAACAGCAATTCAAAGGGCCACCATTCCAACAGCCGTGATCTAAACAAGCTTCGGCATGCCGTCAGGTGTCCCCTCTCAAAGTGATACCGATCCCGCAGATATCAGCATGGGTAATGAAGACTGGGAAACAGTGGAGGAAATATGGTCAGCCATCAAAGCTCTTGAGGATCGCCAGAACAAACAGCAAACTTGGATTGAAGAGGCCACACGCCATTTCGGGACATTAGCAATCTCCCAACTGACTGGGGCTCCCCTGAAGGACAAACATGTGCCTGTTCCCCCGGCTCTTAATACCTCTCATTACCCGGCGGAGTCCAACCATTCGCTTCCCGATGAGCCCAACAGCAGATCTCCCGGACTCGCTCAACTCAAAGTCATTCCAAAGACCGCCAACCCGAGGTCCCAAATCCACCACCGGCCATAGAACACATTTGGTGGGATATTCATGGATCGCCTGATCGCCTTGAAAGAGACTATCAGGATTGGATATACGAGGGCCGTCCTCCTAAGAAGAAGAAAATTTCCTCCCAGCAAAAATTGAAAGAGAGGTTCGAGGCCGGTGATACCAGTGTGGGTACGCTCGGGGAGCCATCTGGGGGATTTGATTACTATGTACTCTACTCCAGCCAGTCTTCTCCAAAGCAAGCAGGGGTAGAAAAGCCGAAAAGCCTTGCCAACGATAGAGTTGAGACCTTCGGACACCAGAATACTGTAGATCTGCGTAATTTTACTGCCAATCAGAAATCTACCCCCCCGCGGGGACAGTCAAGATTCAGTCTGTCCAGCTCCCGAGCGCATACCGACAAAGAAAGACCAATGCCAGTTTGGTGCTCGCACTCAATCAATATGCTGACTGGGGATGGCAACCGCCACAAACGGCCTCAGTATAACCCAGGGGCTTCAGCGAAGGTTCTACCTCGCAAGAAAAAGGCACGAAGTGATTGGCTTGATGAATCTCTTTCTCCAGACAAGGACCAAATCTACGATCCCCGACTATATGGTAGCATGATCACCTTCTGCGACGAAGATTTGCCAAGAGATGTCTCCAAACACAATGAAGCCTTGTACATCACTATTCGGCTCAACACCGTATCACTCCCTGGGGTATTGGTGGACAATGGATTGGCCGTTAACGTCCTTCCCCTCAGCATGATGAGGGCCCTACGCATCAATCACTAGTACAGATTTGAGCTTAGATAGCGCTTTTTTTTAGCTTAGATAGCGCTTATAAGCGCTATCTAAGCTAGCGCTATTCAAGTTAGCATAGCGCTTTTATAAGCGCTATCTAAGCTCCCAAACTTAGATAGCGCTTTTGAAAAGCGCTATCTAAGCACTTTTTTTATTTTTCTAAAAATCAACTTACATAGCATTTTACAAAAGCGCTATGCAAGTAAGCGCTATGCAAGTAAGGGTTAATTTTCATTTTTTTTCCTGCTGCACAAATTTTAAATTATATAAAAATATAAATTAATAGAAACTAACAATTATTCCATTCAACAATAATAATCAACCTTTCATTTATTACACAACAATAATTCTTACAATCATCCGAAAGAGTTATAAACTAACAAGAGTTAGAGATATTTGTTCTCTCAATTTATATGAATCAACAAGTGATAGATAACAAAAAAACAAGCAGTTCTTTCAACTGCAAATGGTAAACTGAGCGAGCTGAGGAGAGCATCTAGATCAGCCTGTCCTTCGATAATCTCAACAAGCTCTTGAATACACTCTACAGAAGCATGCTAGCCAAACAGGCTCAAACTCTTCAGGAAATCCATGAACATTTTGCGAGCTGAGGAGAGCATCTAGATCAGCCTGTCCTTCGATAATCTCAACAAGCTCTTGAATACGCTCTACAGAAGCAAGCTGGCCAAACAGGCTCAAACTCTTCGGGAAATCCATGAACATTTTGAATACGCTCTTGAATACGTTCGACAAGCTCTCAAGTAAAGAGGATAAGCTCTCTGAAATAAAGTCTCAAACAACTGTGGTACTTCGTCAATCCCAGGAAGAGGTCAACTGATTTGTACATTTTTTTTTCAACTTTTCTAAGAGAAGATTTAATGTTCCATTCAGCAAATTGGTGGTCCCTGTCTTAATAAATTGATCCAACAGTCCATAATTTGGTTTGTTCATATCACATACATAAAGAAAGACATCTTTCATTCAAAATCAAATCTCAAACACAGGTAGAGTAAAATTGACAGCTACACATAAGCTCACTTCATACATTAGTTCGTGTTACTCGCCTAGTTCCAAGACCTGATCAATAGGCAATAAGGGGAAGCTAGCTTCTACCTACTTTTTCTACAACATGAAAAAAAAAGAAGCAAGAAATTAACCATTTCAAGTTAGGGTGAGTTTTCTGTTGACTTGTGAGAATCCTTGGAAACAATAACAGGAGGCTCCACCACCATTTCCAGACAACTAAACTCCAGTGCTAGAATTGGCTTTGATAGAATTATGGATACACTCAGATCGGTCGGACCCAACTGACATGAACCCTAAATTGATAATCTTAAATCAATTTATGAGCTACAAGAAGATAGCTTGCAATTTCTAGTCAGAATTGAAATCGAAATTGAAATTGAAACCCTAAATTGATAATCTTAAATCATGGACTCATCATTCATGGGTAAGAGAGTTGAGGGGTGAGATTTCTTTACCGGTAATAAAGAACAGGGGTCCCAAATCGCAGCAAGTTGCATAGCTCGTCTGATTGTCACACGACCTTAGAGAGCGCGCCCAAGGAGATTGTAAATCGCGAGAGCTAGGTTTTTTTTTTGGAAAGGACTAGGGTTTTGGGGGAAGAGGCTAGGGGGAGAGATGATATCATGAACCCCATCTCCAACCTTCAACGGCTGCCGTCCAACCTTCGAACTGCCGCCGTTTGCAATGGAGAGAGAGAGATAGAGAGAGAGAGTTTACACAGAGAAATGGAAAAAGAGGTCTAAATTATATTTACGCCAGGATGCAATTGTATTTACGGCAGGAGGAGGGACTTATGAAGCGTTTAGTAAGAAAGCGTTTCTATTAAGCGCTGTCTAAGCTTCCACTAAGATATCGTTTTTTTTACTATGCGCTATCTTAGTTAATTTTTTTATTTTTTTAAAATATTTTTTTCTTGGTTATTAAATTTAAAAATGTGGATGCGCTATGTAAGTTGACACCTTAGATAGCGCTTTTTAAAAGCGCTATTTAAGGTGCGTTTCCTAAGATCAAATTTGTACTAGTGAATGAAAGGCACATGATCCCATCTACACGGTCAATCAAGGCCTACGATGGCACGTCTCGTCCCATCTTGGGGACGGTAGTTCTGGAACTCTGGTTCGAAACCCAAATGGTACCAGCAAAATGCCATGTAATGGACATCCCATCCGAATTCACAGCTCTATTGGGGTGCCCTTGGTTACACCACATGAAAGCCATAGCCTCCACTCTCCATCAATGCGTCAAGTTCATTAACCGGTAGGGGGACCTTGAAGTCATTAGGGGTGACAATTTCCTCATAGGGAACGAAGCTGAGACCGTCACCAAGCATGCTCATAGCCAGACATCGGGGCTACCTCCTCCGAATCGACCAAGGGACTATCGGGGCAAGTCTCATCAGAATCCCCCAGAATCCGGTGATGCCAACTATGTCAACGAACTCAAGCGAGTAGACCCTGAAGCAGTTCGATTTATCAAGTTCAATTGCTATTTCCAACATTTGGAGGCAGAATGGAAAGAAACACTGAATACCGCCATGATACGAGCACACAAGCCTCCAGTCTCCAATCAGAGATTTGTCAGCGTTCTTCAAACCCGTTCTCTGGCCTCGCCAAGCAAAGAGATATTCATGATAAAAGTCGACACATACCGGCAGACTCGACTCGAATGTATGAACATCGTATGGGACGTCCTCCTCGAAGAACTACCCGCTAAGCCTTTTCGCTCGAGCATGGGGCATGAGATTTTTCCAACAGCACACCGAGACGCAATACGTCCTTACATCTGGATTGAGCGGTCAGATTGTGACGAGTTAGAATTCTCCAGAATTGAGCATGCGGCAGATTCGCAAGAAGATCCCTACATTCATATGCTCGGTTTTCGGTGTGCTTGGGGCCGATTGATTCTGGTTCAGACGAAGAGATGATAGCAATGCTTGAGGAAGGAGAACAGAAACAAGACAATCCCAGAGTCATGAGGTCACTGACAGCAATGCCGCTAAAGAATTGGGAAACTCTCTCAGGCCTGTCCGCGACCAAAGATGAAATGATCACCAAGCTTGGATTGGTCCCCCGTCCCTTTGTGTCAACCTTTGTAAAGTCCTCCGAGTCTCTCATTGTTGAGTTTGAGTCTCTCGAGTCGTCCGATGGCCTCACGCCTGAAGACTACGAGTCTGTAGCAAATGTTGTATTCCCTTTTATTCTCAATGAAATGACGAACCTTTCTGAGTATCCCTTGATTGCCACTTTAACTAATGATAAATTAACTAATAACTTAAAAACAGTTAATGATGATTCACTAGATAAAGAAGCATACACATTAAACGAACAATATATCAAAGAAATCTTTAAGCAGGTTGTTCGGAAAGAGGAAAATCGAGCCCAAGTTGCCGAAGAGATTTTGACAAGTGTGAATCTGGGAACTGCGGAAGAGCCTAAAGAGACGCAGATTGGTAGTTTCTTCGAAGGGACTGAAAGGGATGCCCTGATTGAGCTTCTGAGAGAATTCGTGGATGTGTTCACATGGTCCTATAAAGATATGCCAGGCCTCGATCCTTCCATAGTTGAACATCAAATACCGCTCGACCCAGAAGTCAAGCCAGTGAAGCAGAAACTAAGAAGAATTAAGCCCGAGTGGTCCCTACAAGTGAAGGAAGAGATAGAAAAGATGCTCAGGGCAGGGTTCATCAGGGTCATTGAGTATCCTACATGGCTTTCCAACATAGTAACGGACTAAAGCCAACGGAAAGATCCGATCCGCGTAGACTTCAGAGACTTGAACAAAGCTAGTCCAAAGGACGATTTCCCTCGCCAAACATCGACATCCCGGTGGATTCCACGGCCAACCATGAAGTTAAGTCCTTCGTCGACGGCTTTGCGTTACAACCAAATCAAAATGGCGTAAGAAGATCAAGCCAAACAGCCTTCACGACCCCTTGGGGCACATACTGCTACACGGTCATGCCGTTCGGACTAAAGAATGCTGGGGCTACGTACCAGAGGGCAGCTACCGCTTTGTTCCATGATATGATCCACAAAGAAATTGAGGTCTATGTGGACGACATGATAATACACTCCAGAGGATCGGATGGCCGGCACTTTGTTGATTTGAGAAAATTCTTCGCCGCCTCCGAGACCACAAAGATGAGACCGAATCCGGCCAAATGCACCTTCGGTGTAAGACGCAGGCAAGGTGCTTTAGGATATATGGTGACGAATGGGGAATTGAAGTAGACCCCCAAAAATCAAGGCGATAGTTGAAATGAAGCCACCCGGACACCGACGTAAGTAAAATCCTTCACGGGAAGACCGCAATACATAAGCCACTTTGTAAATCAGCCGACCTCGATTCCGCGAACCTATCTTCAAGTTGATGAAGAAAAATGCTTACACGTAATGGACTCCAAATGCCGGCTCGCCTTGAACGAGCAAGGCATACCTTGTGAATCCCCCGATTCTTTGCCCACCACATCGTCAAAAGCCACTGTTGCTATCTCTAAATGTCACGGACACAGCAATTGGGGCTATGTTAGCTCAAGAAAAGAAAGATTCCAAGGTAAAAAACACCATCTATTTCTTGGAGCGTAAAGCTTGAGGAGCGAACTCAATTACTCTTCTTGTGAAAAGACTTGCGCAGGTTTGAGTGCGGGTAGTGGGAAAGCCGAAACACTACACTGCGGTCTCACCCAGATACATCTCGTCTCAAAGATAGACCCCATCAAATATCTGTTCGACAAGCCTTCCATCTCCATGAGGTTGGCAAAATGGTCGTTCTTTTTGGCTGAATACGACATCACTTATGTTTCAAGGAAATCCGTAAAAGGGCGTATAATGGCAGAACATTTGGCTGATTTCCCAAGTGATGAGTCCCGAGGACCTGAACCTCAATTTCCCGATGATGGAATCTTTGCTCTAGAAGGAGAAAATCGCTGGCAACTCTTCTTCGACGGGGCGTCAAACAAAAGGGGGAATGGAATAGGAATGCTTCTGGTCGATCCTACCGACGAACACACCCCCATAGCAGTAAGATTGAACTTCGAGGTCACCAACAACGCTGCTGAATATGAAGCTTGCATAGCTGGGTTGGAGGCCGCCCTTGAAAGAAATATCAAAGAGTTGGAGGTGTACGGTGATTCTGCCCTCATCATCAACCAAGTCTCCAATAAGTGGAAGACCGTGGACCCGGGTCTACAGAAATATCACGCCTACATGGAAGAGCTAGTGACTCAATTCAAGGAAATCAGCTTTCATTACTTGCCCAGAGATCGCAACAGATTCGCAGATGCTCTGGCAACACTAGCTCCCTCGTTGAAATACCCGAAGGGAAGTCCGTCAAACCATTCAGAGTCGGGAGAAGAGAAAACCCCGCTTATTGCTTTGAAATAGAAGCGGAGGTCGAACCGGCCAGTGATCCCTGGTACACTCAGATCTATCAGTACCTGAAGAATGGCGAAGCCTCCTTCAAAAATGAAGATGGGGAATATAAAGAAGGAATCAAAGCGAAAAGCCTCTCAGCCGTGAAGCGACTCGCCTCCCATTATGGGAAATATGCTGTACAAGAAGCGTTATCAAGGCCCCCTCCTGCGATGTATCGGCAAACAAGAGGCTACCGGACTCATGAAAGAAGTACATGGTGGTACCTGCGGCCCCCATATGAATGCTCGGGCTCTAATGCAAATCATATTAAGAATGGGATACTTTTGGATCTCCATGGAAACCGACTGCATCCAGTTCGTCATCAAGGATCATTTTTCTTTCGGTCGGTGGGACCCACTTGCCCTATAGGACCCTCGCCCGGGGTTGTCCACCCTGGGAGGTCGAAATACAGGTGGAATACGAGGGGCTTATAGACGTAGTGACGGGGCCCACTGATCCAGGATCCAGAGTAGTTTGCGAAAAAGAAGAGCAATCTTTTCCAACCGATTAGGTTAATAAGACATGTTTTAAGTAAACAAGAACAAATAACTGCATGTTGCATGAGCCCAAAGCCCAAACACCTACCCTCATTCATTCCCAGACATCTGAACCCTCGTGTCTTTCCCCCCGCAGCTCCTCACAAAGGTTGGTTCCGGACACCGGGTCACCGTTTGATCAGTTGGGAAGAGTCAGGCGCATCATCAGCTTCGCCGTTTGTTCCGACTCCGGGTTTCAGAATGTCTGCATCAGCCGGTAATGATATGGACAATACCACTCCGTCTTCCAAAATCCCTCGGAACAGGACCGACGGCATTGGATCCAGTTGGTAGAACAGATGAGACTTCGACATGAGGCTCAAATTGACGACCTTCTGGGGGTTGTCGCAAGTCATGGTTTGACTATCAGTCTCAATTCCGATGGCACTTTTACCGCAAAGAAGGAAGAAAGTTCTCCTCCCATTCTTAATCATCCTGGATATATCAAGATGCTACCCCAAGATTCCTATGTCTCCACCGCCGGGACTCCCGCCCGTCGACTTACAGGGCAATTAGCCCCCAAACAACAATCTAAAGGGCCACCATTCCAAAAGCAGTCAGGAACGAAATAGTTCGGCATACCATCTGTTATCCCCTCTCAGAGTGATACCGATCCTGCAGATATCAGCATGGGTAATGAAGATCGGGAAACAGTGGAGGAAATATGGTCAGCCATCAAAGCTCTTGAGGAACGCCAGAACAAACAGCAAGCCTGGATTGAAGAGGCCACACGCCATTTCGGGACATTAACAATCTCCCAACTGACTGGGGCTCCCCTGAAGGACAAACATTGGTCTGTTCCCCTGGCTCTTAATACCTCTCATTACCCGGAAGAGTCCAACCATTCGCTTCTAGATGAGCCCAACAGCAGATCTCCCCGGACCAGTTCAACTCAAAGTCATTCCAGCACCGCTCAACCTAAGATCCCAAATCCACCACTAGCCGTAGAACACATTTGGTGGGATATACGTGGCCAGGCTGCCTTGAAAGGGACTATCAGGATTGGATACACGAGGACCGTCCTCCTAAGAAGAAGAAAATTTCCTCCCAGCAAAAATTGAAAGAGAGGTTCGAGGCCGGTGATACCAGTGTGGGTATGCTCGGAGAGCCATCTGGGGGATTTGATTACTATGTACTCTACTCCAGCCAGTCTTCCCCAAAGCAAACAAGGGTAGAAAAGCCGAGAGGCCTTGCCAGCGATAGAATTGAGACTTTCGGGCACCGATCTGCGAGATCTGGGTGATTTCTTGCGCCAATCAAAAGTCTAACCCCCCGCGGGGTCAGCCAAGATTCAGTTTGTCCGGCTCCCGAGTGCATACCGACAAAGAAAGACCAACGCCAGTTTGGCGCTCGCACTCAATTAATATGCTGACTGGGGATGACAACCGCTACAAACGGCCTCAGCATAACCCAGGGGCTTCAGCAAAGGTTCTACCTCGCAAGAAAAAGGCATGAAGTGACTGGCTTGATGACTCTCTTTCTCCAGACAAGCACTAAATCTATGATCCCCGCCTATATGGTAGCATGATCACCTTCTGCGACGAGGATTTGCCAAGAGATGTCTCCAAGCATAATGAAGCCTTGTACATCACTATTCGGCTCAACACCGTATCACTCCCAGGGGTATTGGTGGACAATGGATCAGCCGTTAACGTCCTTCCCCTCAGCATGATGCGGGCCCTACGCATCAATGAAAGGCACATGATCCCATCTACCCGGTCAATCAAGGCATATGATGGCACGTCTCGTCCCATCTTGGGGACGGTGGTTCTGGAACTCTGGTACGAAACCCAAATGGTGCCGGCAAAATTCCATGTAATGGACATCCCATCTGAATTCACAGCTCTGTTAGGGCGCCCTTGGTTACACCACATGAAAGCCATAGCCTCCACTCTCCATCAATGTGTCAAGTTCATTAACCGGCAGGGAGACCTTGAAGTCATTAGGGGTGACAGTTTCCTCATAGGGAACGAAGCCGAGACCTTCGCCAAGCATGCTCGTAGCCAGACACCGGGGCTACCTCCTCCGAATCAACCAAGGGACTATCGGGGCAAGTCTCATCAGAATCCCCCAGAATCCGGTGATGCCAACTATGTCAACGAACTCAAGCGAGCAGACCCCGAAGCAGTTCGATTTATCAAGTTCAATTGCTATTTCCAACATTTGGAGGCAGAGTGGAAAGAAACACTGAATACCGCCATGATACGAGCACACAAACCTCCAGTCTCCAATCAGAGATTTGTCAGCATTCTTCAAACCCGTTCTCTGGCCTCGCCAAGCGAAGAGATCTTCACGATAAAAGTCGACGAATACCGGCAGACTCGACTCGAATGTATGAACATCGTATGGGACGTCCTCCTCGAAGAACTACCCGCTAAGCCTTTTCGCTCAAGCATGGGGCATGAGATTTTTCCAGCAGCACATCGAGATGCAATGCGTCCTTACATCTGGATTGAGCGGTCAGATTGTGACGAGTTAGAATTCTCCAGAATTGAGGATACAGCAGATCCGCAAGAAGATCCCTACATTCATATGCTCGGTTTTCAGGTGCCGGGCCCGATTGATTCTGGTTCAGACGAAGAGATTATATCAATACTTGAAGAAGGAGAATAGAAACAAGATAACCCCCGAGTTATGAGGCCACTGACAGCGATACCATTAAGGAATTGGGAAACTCACTCAGGCCCGTCCGCGACCAAAGAAGATATGATCACCAAGCATGGATTGGTCCCCCGTCCCTTTGTGTCAACCTTTGTAAAGTCCTCCGAGTCTCTCATTGTTGAGTTTGAGTCTTCCGAGTCGTGCGATGGCCTCACGCCTGAAGACTACGAAATTGTAGCCAATGCTGTATTCCTTTTTATTCTCAATGAAATGACGAACCTTTCTGAGTATCCTTTGATTGCCACTTTAACTAATGATGAATTAACTAATAACTTAAAAACAGTTAATGATGATTCACTAGATAAAGAAGCAGACACATTAACTGACAATATATCAAAGAAATCTTTAAACAGGTTGTTCGGAAAGAGGAAAATCGAGCCCAAGCTGCCGAAGAGGTTTTGACAAGTGTGAATTTGGGAACTGCGGAAGAGCCTAAAGAGACGCAGATTGGTAGTTTCTTCGAAGGGACTGAAAAGGACGCTCTGATTGAGCTTTTAAGGGAATTCGTGGATGTGTTCGCATGGTCCTATAAAGATATGCCAGGCCTCGATCCTTCCATAGTTGAACACCGAATACCGCTCGACCCAGAAGTCAAGCCAGTGAAGCAGAAACTAAGAAGAATTAAGCCCGAATGGTCCCTACAAGTGAAGGAAGAGATAGAAAAGATGCTCAGGGCAGGGTTCATCAGGGTCATTGAATATCCTACATGGCTTTCCAACATAGTAACAGTAACCAAGGCCAACGGAAAGATCCGATGCTGCGTAGATTTCAGAGACTTGAACAAAGCTAGTCCAAAGGACGATTTCCCTCTGCCAAACATCGACATCCTGGTGGATTCCACAGCCAACCATGAAGTTAAATCCTTCATCGACGGCTTTGCCGGTTACAACCAAATCAAAATGGCAGAAGAAGATCAAGCCAAGACAGCCTTCACAACCCCTTGGGGTACGTACTGCTACACGGTCATGCCGTTCGGACTAAAGAATGCTGGGGCTACGTACCAGAGGGCAGCTACCGCTTTGTTCCATGATATGATCCACAAAGAAATTGAGGTCTATGTGGACGACATGATAATACACTCCAGAGGATCGGATGGCCAGCACTTTGTTGATCTGAGAAAATTCTTCGCCCGCCTCCGAGACAACAGCATGAGACTGAATCCAGCCAAATGCACCTTCGGTGTAAGACGAGGCAAGGTGCTAGGATATATGGTGACAGAATGGGGAATTGAAGTAGACCCTCAGAAAATCAAGGCGATAGTTGAAATGAAGCCACCCCGGACACTGACAGAAGTAAAATCCTTCACGGGAAGACTGCAATACATAAGCCACTTTGTAAATCAGCTGACCTCGATCTGCGAACCTATCTTCAAGTTGATGAAGAAAAATGCTTACACAGGATGGACTCCAGAATGCCAGCTCGCCTTCGAACAGAGCAAGGCATACCTTGTGAATCCCCCGATTCTTTGCCCACCACATCGGCAAAAGCCACTGTTGCTATATCTAAATGTCACGGACACAGCAATTGGGGCTATGTTAGCTCAAGAAAAGAAAGATTCCAAGGTCAAAAACACCATCTATTTCTTGAGCAGAAAGCTTCAAGGGAGCGAACTCAATTACTCTTCTTGTGAAAAGACTTGCGCAGGTTTGGTCTGGGTAGTGGGAAAGCTGAAACACTACATGCAGTCTCACCCGATACATCTCGTCTCAAAGATAGACCCCATCAAATATCTGTTCGACAAGCCTTCCATCTCCATGAGGTTGGCAAAATGGTCGTTCTTTTTGGCTGAATACGACATCACTTATGTTTCAAGGAAATCCGTAAAAGGGCGTATAATGGCAGAACATTTGGCTGATTTCCCAAGTGATGAGTCCCGAGGACCTGAACCTCAATTTCCCGATGATGGAATCTTTGCTCTAGAAGGAGAAAATCGCTGGCAACTCTTCTTCGACGGGGCGTCAAACAAAAGGGGGAATGGAATAGGAATGCTTCTGGTCGATCCTACCGACGAACACACTCCCATAGCAGTAAGATTGAACTTTGAGGTCACCAACAACGCTGCTGAATATGAAGCTTGCATAGCTGGGTTGGAGGCCGCCCTTGAAAGAAATATCAAAGAGTTGGAGGTGTACGGTGATTCTGCCCTCATCATCAACCAAGTCTCCAATAAGTGGAAGACCGTGGACCCGGGTCTACAGAAATATCACGCCTACATGGAAGAGCTAGTGACTCAATTCAAGGAAATCAGCTTTCATTACTTGCCCAGAGATCGCAACAGATTCGCAGATGCTCTGGCAACACTAGCTCCCTCGTTGAAATACCCGAAGGGAAGTCCGTCAAACCATTCAGAGTCGGGAGAAGAGAAAACCCCGCTTATTGCTTTGAAATAGAAGCGGAGGTCGAACCGGGATGATCCACAGTACACTCAGATCTATCAGTACCTGAAGAATGGCGAAGCCTCCTTCAAAAATGAAGATGGGGAATATAAATAAGGAATCAAAGCGAAAAGCCTCTCAACCCTGAAGCGACTCGCCTCCCATTATGGGAAATATGCTGTACAAGAAGCGTTATCAAGGCCCCCTCCTGCGATGTATCGGCAAACAAGAGGCTACCGAACTCATGAAAGAAGTACATGGTGGTACCTGCGGCCCCCATATGAATGCTCGGGCTCTAATGCAAATCATATTAAGAATGGGATACTTTTGGATCTCCATGGAAACCGACTGCATCCAGTTCGTCAAAAGCTGCGACAAATGCCGGCGGTACTCAAATCTCAATCATTTGCCTCCTCATGAGTTATACTGCATGACAACCCCTTGGCCTTTCTGTGAATGTGTGCCCAAATTTTGTGGATTCACGCGAGTTTGAAGACATCCGAGTTATTTGAAAAACGGAGTCGCCACGCCATTTTGATTACCTCAAAACTTTGAAAAAAAAGGTTTTTACTTGGGTTCGGAGGTTAAGTTACCCCTTGGGAAGAACGTTTGGCGTTCACCCAAAGTGCCTTGCCGGAGCAAGTCTCCCAAGATTTCAGTAATCGTGCTTGCTTGCGTGCTTTCTTGTGTGCATGTGTTTGAGAAAAAGGGGGAATGTCCCAAGTTGTCTTCCGGACGTACAAACCATTTGTTGGTTGTCGCTCGGGATTCCTTGGAATTTTATGTATTTGGGATTATGATCCCGTCCTCATCTTATGACTTGTGATCATCTCATTTTAACCTCGGGACCCTCGGGACTTGCGTGATCGAGAGAATGACTCTC
Source organism: Adenophora triphylla var. japonica (assembly GCA_022495995.1). Lineage (NCBI taxonomy): Eukaryota > Viridiplantae > Streptophyta > Magnoliopsida > Asterales > Campanulaceae > Adenophora > Adenophora triphylla. The sequence goes on along the minus strand of JAFEMH010003557.1, from coordinate 214,862 downwards.
TTTTGGTCAAAGATGAGGTTCTTTAGAAAAGGAGGGTCCTTAGCCCATCAATCCTACGCTTTAAGACGGTCGAGCTCGTATAGAGGCTTCATACTCTTTCTTAAGCGATAATCGGAGATATAGGGTTCAAGGTTATCCCTTTCCAAAGAAATCGTGAACCTTTAATGGAAGGAACGATGTAAAGATAGGATCTTTTACACCGGTCCGTTCCAAGGTTGGGGAAAGGGGAAATGCATGATGAAAAATGACTCTTTAATGAAAAAGATGACATTTTTGGTTTTAGCAAATGATGCTTTTTGATTGAAAGAAATGATCTTTATGCAAGTGATGCGTAAAGATAGGATTTTTATGCAAATGATGCATTGGAAAAGGTTTTTGAATGCAAAGGATGCATTTTTATTGAAAAGATTGGATTTTTATGTGCAAATGATGCATAAAAATGACATTTTTATTTGAAAATGGGGGTTTTAGGTGCAAAAGGATGCACCTTTATGAAAAAGACTACATTTTTATGACAAATGAGGTCTTAATGCATGCAAAAGGGAAAGGGGGTGATAAAGATGTGATCTTTATGAATAAATGCCAAGTCCCAAGCAAGATATATGAATGCAATGAGCAAGTATATCAATTAAAAGGAAGGTTAGGGCGTGCGAGGTTACCAATTGCTTCCTTTGCTTCTTCGAACGGAGCTAGGAGGAGAGGTTGGTCTTGGGTCTTCAAGGAGGAGGGAGGTAGCTTCTTGGCCTTCCTTCTTCACCTTCTTGAGCTTGCACTAATATTCTTCACGTCTTGGGAGTGTTTATAAGTGTATTGTGTATTTTGTGCCTCTATTGTGTGTGTTGAAATGGGTAGAGGAGGCCTCTATTTATAGGTAATCTGGATAAGGTGAATGAAGCCGTGCGGCTAAGAGCGACGAGCTAATGCGGCCGTGCGGGCTTATCTGAATGACTCTGCATTCTAGAACCATGCAAGGTGGCAAATTCTAGAACCCTCCTTCCTAATTAAGAAAAACGTGTTTCTTAATTAGGAAGGATCCTCTTCGACCCTTATTTAATAAAAAACAGTTCCGGAATGTTTCCGGGAGCTAGGAAAAACGGGAATTACCGGAAAACTTACCAAAAATTGTCGGGAAAATTAACCGAAAGGCATGAGCCAGATTTGGGTACTTACGAAGCCTCTCGGCAACGTCACTTGCAAGGCAAGTGGGGTTGTCGATAGAAAAAGGATCCGATCGGCGAATGCCGAGACGGATTAGATGGCCGAGACGGTCGAGTGGCTGAACCTTTTGGAAGGCTATCTACGTATCCGGAGGAATCAAGCCAGGCCGTAGTTCGGAATAAGATCCGGCGAGGAAGGGAGAAAAGAAAGCGGTCTCTTCTTTGGGGAAAATAGAAAATGACCTAGGAGGTCAAGCAATTGATCCTCGGGGATATGCTAGAAGTGACCAAGGTGGTCTCTATGAGGGATTACTTCATCAACGAGGAGCGACGAAGGAACGGGGTGACCGAAGTGGTCGGATGGTGGACCTTTTATAAAAGGCTACCTACGTATCCGGAGGAATAAAGCCTTGATCGTAGTTCAAGCATCACTAGATAGTTAGGAATGATGTCTAGGATTCTTGAGATTTTGACAATTAATGGAAGTGTCACACGATTGACAATTATTGGAGGATGTCACTGATTGAAACTAGAGCTTACGTCACTATCGAGTGGATAGAGGTAGCTAGAGTTTGGTGAACTTGAGCATACGTCTCAATCTCTTTCGAATCGAGAGATATGGGTTGCTAAAGTTTGAAAAACTTGAGCATACGTCTCAATCTCTTTCGAATCGAGATATGGGTTGCCAAAGCTAGAATGATTTAAGCATACGTCTCAATCTCTTTCGAATCGGAGATATGGGTTGCCAATGACTTGAGCATACATCTCAATCTCTTTCGAATCGAGATATGGGTTGCCAATGACTTGAGCATACGTCTCAATCTCTTTCGAATCAGAGATATGGGTTGCCAAAGTTTGAATGACTTAAGCATACGTCACTATTCATGACAGAGGTAGCTTAAGTTAAGAAGAACTCGACAATTCGGAGGTTGTCACCTAACGTTATCCCGTTATAACGAAATTAACGGAGGTGACTAGGAATAGAGCTTGATTGCTTAGGAGATAAGGGATATCTTACGAAGAGGGTGTTATCTCGGTTAGAGGATAACGAGGATTGGAGGCCCAAGTGGAAAGTCCAAGGGCAAAATCGTAATTTTGCTCGGAGCGAAAGAGGCCGCCCGGCATGAGAGGAAGGAAAAAGAAGCCGTACGGGCAGTGGAAACACGATTTTTACTGATTATTTAAAACAGATTTGAATGGGCTATTGGGCATTGTTGCCGCCCATTCGGTAGAGAGAGAGAGAGGAGAGAAGAAAGAATTTCGAAATTCTTTGAATTCCCTTGCTTCCCTTGATTTGAGATGGATCCGGCACCAAGACAAGCAAGGAGGAATGTCTCCGCGGCCGCTCGAAAGGAAGAGGAAGGAGCTTGTCGGACGGATAGGAGGTATGACTTTCTCACGCCTCCATCGGAGCTCTATCCGGGAAGGAGGGAGCACAAATCGACGAACCCGCGATCGGTTGGGGTAAGCATTCTTATTTGGCTCAAATCCGATGATTTTGCTTGATTTTTGAATAATTTAGGGCTTAACCCGAACTTAGGAATTTTCTAGGATTTTCCTAGGATTTTTGAATGATTTTGAGATGCATGAACAACCTATGAGGCTAAGAATATGCATGTGCAATTTATTTGATGAAAATTATGAGAATGACTCACTTTTTTCTCGCAAATGAAGAAAGAATGAGAATTGTCTAAATATGAGACGGAGTTCTTGCCTTGTGCTAGAACTAGGTCAAAATTCTGATTTTCAATGAGAAAACATGATTTTGGAAGATGAAAATGATTCATGCATGCCATTTTATTTGAAAAATAATGCTTAAGTGCAAAGAATTGTGAAAATTATGATTTTGTGCCTTAGGAAAGCAACGTGCTTAAAATGACGTGTTTCAAATGATGAAAGTCACGTTTTTGATGCAAAAGATGCTAAAAAGACTTGTATGAATGCTTTTCTTTTGAAAAAATATGTGCACTTTTGTGACTATATGCATGCTTTTGAAATGAGATGAAGGAGTGACACTTCTTTTTGATGTGCTTGTCTGAGGAGAACAAGTCTAGGGGACCATACGAGATAGCAGTGAATCTTTGGCGAGAGGATGCCGGATTTTGAGAAGAATGGGGTGAACCCTAAAGAGTTGGTGAGGGCTACCGGTGCAGGACGCGTTTGTGGAGGCCATCGGCACGGGGATTCACATCACCTCAAAGAGCAAGGGCCTGGTTCGGGCTCTTTACGAGTTTTGGTGGGACTCTACTCATAGTTTCCACACAGCTGGGAGAGCTTCTTGTGACTCCTGCCGATTTTACGGCGGTGCGGCTGCGGTTCACGGGAGGCCCGTGACTTGGAGAGACCACATTACGGTGAGGAGTTCCGAGCTTTGGTTGGATTTGAGCTGATTCCCAAGGGATTGGGTATGGAGACGAGGAATGTCGAGGTGGCGATCCCGAGCGCATGCGGGACTTTCTTTGGTAGTGACGTATTGCCCACTTGGTGGTTAGAGCTTTCGTGTGGTTGATCTTTGTCGATCACTTATCTTTGCTAATTACAGGACGCTAGCCATGACTTGCCTCCTTGACTCTTTGGTTGATGTGGATGGGATAGGGACGGTCTCTTGGGGAGAGGCCGGATTAGGTGAGTTATACTTCTCTCTGGACATGTACGGTCGAAACAAAGCTGCTTCTATGGGCTGCTTCTCATTTGCCCTTGAGGTAGCCTCTCTTTCTCTTCTCTTTTCTCTTTTACGTCTTGAGACTTCTTATGAGAAAAATGACCTTTTTGATGTTTTTGAACATGCGAGGCCTGGTTTTGCGAGGTGATCGGTTTCTTTCCTTGGAACCCGACGAGTGATATCACCATTTTCCCTGCGATGGTTATTTGGAGGGAGATGTGAGGGATAGGTTCACGGGGAAGACCCGGATCACTTTCGACTACAAGATGGTGAAGCTTGTGCTCAATAAGGGTGGACCGGATGGATTGGACTTCTACCCACAGGGCGGGTATCAGGAGATTTCTTTGGGAGATGCTATTGAGGTGACAAGGCGAGAGGAGGTGGCTCCCCAGGGCTGACTTGCGACATCATATATACGGGGACCGTTTCTCGGCGGCATGGTCATGTCCCTCCATTGGATGCCATTACTCCACACGATCCTCGGCCACGGATCTGCAGCCCGAGGGCGCGGGCGGATGAGATTGAGAGGTACCGAGGAGAGTATAGGCTGCGGAGGAGTATTTTGACATGGGTACCCCTACTGTTTGTGTTTGTGGAGCGGCGCTGAGGACGCCACGAAGGCGACGAAGGCGGCGGTCACTCGGGGATATGGGGAGGATGAGCCCTCTTGACCCGCCTATCCCTCCTGCACACCTCTCATACGTCGTACACGGAGTGCCGAGGAGGATGAGGATTCCTGTCCACGACACGAGGGAGCCCAGTATACCACCTTGCCACTGATAGCCTTGTGAGTATACTCTTAGGGTCTTATTCCCTTTTTAGCTTTCGGATTTTATGTTTTTTACAATTTCTACGAGATTTTTCTGAGATTTTCTCTTCTTTTCTCGGGTTCCGGCTCGCACCCTATGACGGGTTGGTCGGGCGAACGGGGGCTGGAAAAGACGTGTGCCGATCCTTGGTCAAGAAGGCGCTGCGCTACTAAAGCGTCAACAAGCGTGTGGCAGAGCTTTGTGCGCAAAAGGAGGCATGTCGGGCGCGGCATCCTCTTCCTCGGCCGGAGTACTCATCCAGTGCCGGGCCTCGGGGCGAGGTCCTAATGCGATATCTTGGAGCGGTGGCGGAGTACGAGCACGACAACATCCCTCTTTCCGATGCGGCGACCGGGAGGACGTGATGAGAGAGCCTAGCGTCTATGAGTGGCATTGATGAGGAAAAAGAAGAATGCGAGGCCTAGGGGGTCTCTAGAGTAGATTTGGAACAAAACAAACAATGAACACTTTTTATGCACAACTTGTTTATTTTTTGCTTTATTTTGACGCCGGTGGGCGAAGACATTGTATTTACGCTTTATTTACTTTTCTAATTTATGCTTTTCAATTTGCATATTATCGAGCCTCGGGGCGACTTTTTTGCTTGGAATTGGGGCTTTGAATCTGGGCCAAAATAATATATAATGATATAAAGCTGCTTGGGTGGCTTGGACATGTTTTTGTACGGGTTTTGGTTGAGAAAGTGGGGTGAAAACTCCCTTGGGCAGCAACATTGCTTGTTGCAGATTTGCAATTTACATCGAGGCAAATGAAGCCGTGCGGCATGGCCTTGAGGGCAAAAGAGGCCGTGCGGCTCACGGTTCATGCAGGACTGGTCATTTTGAATAAAACCAAAGCTTGTCCATTTCATTTTATTTTCAACCCAAACTTGTTTCAAGCTGTTCCCAGGCATATTTTGGACCTAAAGACACCACCTTTGATCACTTTTGCGATGGAGAGGCCCGTTAGACTACAAAGGGGAAGAGAGACCATTTTCTGTCCGGTCTTCAATCTTGGGCGAGACATAACTTCCAAAATCACAAGGGTGCTTGATTCTTCCTTCAAGATCAAGTCTTTATGGCATTTGAGGGATCTCCCGCCCGGAATTGGGACTAGTTGAGAGCCGCTGACAAAGTTACTGGGACGTCCGGAGACATGTTCTTGCTTTTCTTACAACGAAATCGTCCCAACGCACGAAGACTTGAGCCTTGATTGGGGTCCGAGGCGAGGCTATATCTATTCCGGCGATCGGAGACGTTCCGGTGGCGGTAAAGCTTGCATCTTTTGCGAGATTCCTGCAGGAGAGAGGCGAGGAGATGATGGTAGCCTCGGACGGGATTGACCTTTCCGAGATCCGGGCGGGGTTTGGATCTCCGGCTATGGCTGCTACCATGGTGGCTATGGACGCATTTATCCTTTGCGTCTTTTACATTCTGTTTCTGGCGAGTCAGTGGGGATTTGTCACGGTGGTCTCCTGGACATGGTCGAGAGGCTGAGGCGGGAAGGATATCGTCCCACTTTGGTTTTGGGGAGACTTTGAATGGGATCGACGGGATGGCTCGGGGAGACCATTTCATGAGGTCGGGAGTCATTTGTGTTGACTTTGTGGGCTGCGGGGAGAGGCTCGGGGCTTTGCGGGCTTTGCCGACTCGGTGCCCTTGGGTGATTTCTCGGAGAGGTGCACCTAGGCGGCAGGACCGGGGTAGGCTGGGAGGCGATGATGGCTAGGCTATCCACTTCGGACATCCGTTGGTGGATACCACCTTTGGAGGTTGCGAGACCAGGAGGATATTTCGGGAGTCTTATCTTTGTGAGGGTTCCAGAGTTACTTGGTCATCCTTCTACATACCACCTTGGTATCCGGGCGGTTTGGGGCTTTACGGGAGCCTTTGAGTGGCCGGGAGGACATCCGGACCATGGAGGTGATGTCTCTAGACATGAGGGACCCGGCCCGGCTTCACTTTTTCTCGAGGGCTTGGACATACACTTGCTTTCCCACCGGGGCTATCTTCGGGAAGCGGGAAGAGTACCATCTTGACCAGCTTTGTCTACTTGGGTGAGTACGAGAGGGAGATGGGAGCGACTCGGGTTATCTTGGAGGATAGGCCTTAGAGTTTTATTGGGGGCGACCACGACTCGAGTAGGACTACTGAGGAGACCGAGGCTAAGGCGAGTTGCCATAACCAATCGGGTGACTTGGTCGGGGACATGGAGGCTCGGTACAAGAGGTTGTCCGAGGTTGCTCATTTGAGCCCGAGTCTCGAGAGGGAGGAGATACGGACTCGTGCTCGTATAGAGAGCGCTTATTGACACGGGGTTGGTAGAGGCTCCGGTGAGGATACCGAGAGGTCGGGATGAGGGATACCGACATTATTGAGAAGAAAAGGAAGAAGACTCGACGAGGCCGAGGAAAAGGGAAGAAGGCGAAGAAGACTCGGCGAATGACGGTGACAAGTCTTTTCTCAAGATCCTCTTATTGCCATTTGCAAACACATTAGTTTATTTAGGCATTTTATTGTATTTTAGATCTTTTTAGCGAGGTTAGCGAGTCGAGGTAGGCAGTGCTTGAACTCATCAAGAAATTTTTGACTTGTAATGAACAAGAAATATTATTTTAGAAATTAATCAAGACATGTTTCATGGAAATTCAAATGTCTTATTACTTGGGACCCGTTTTATGAAAAGCGAAATACCCTTTTATTTATTGCTAAGGACGCGACTTTATGGAAGCTTTATTGCCCTTTTTTATTGTTTAGACCGAACCATATATGGTGCCTACGTTCCCCTTTTACAAGAAAGGCTAAGGGGCTCGGGTCTTCGTAGTTCATTCGGTGAACTAACAAAACTAAGTCTTTTTTTTTTTTTTTTTTACGTGCAACCACTGTTTTTGCCTAGACCGCCCTTTTTGGGTTTTCGGCCCTAGTTTGGGTATTACTCTTTTTGCACTAAGATTTTTCTTTTTTTTCTTTTTTTTTTTCTTTTTTTTTTTATTATTAGACATAGTATCTTCGGAGTTTATCACCAGATTGGCCCAGGTGGACAAAGGGATTGCCGTCCAAGTACGCAAGCTTCATTGCTCCTCTGACAGTATCTTGCACTACATAAGGACCGATCCAAACGGGTTCCCATTTTCCCGGGGGTTGTCTGCGGTAGGGGCTTTACTTTCGGCACTAAGTCACCCTCTTTGATGTTTCGGCTTTGACTTTCTTATCAAATGCTACGGCCATTCGCCTCTGGTAGGCTCGGGTGTGCTCCATGGCTTTGAGCCTTCTCTCATCGAGCAAGGCCAATTCATCATGCCGGCTTCGTAGCCATTCTACTTCGTTGACCTGTTTTCCAGGAGGACCCTTAATGACGGGATTTCCAACTCCACTGGTAACACTTTGCTTCCATCCCGTAAGTTAGGGCAAAAGGAGTTTCTCCTGTGGATGTTCGACGGACGTTACGTAGCCGAGTGCTAGGTGCGGCTTTTCGGGCCAATCACGACCACGGGTGGCCATCTTCGGATGATCCGCTCGAGTGTCTTATTAGCGGCTTCCACGGCTCCATTGGTGCGAGTGCATGCGGGGACAACTTGTGGCGAGTAACTACGGGTCGACGGCGGTCTATCGCGGTCTCCTTGAAGTGTGACCCATTATCGAAATGATCTCGTTGGGCACCCCATATCTGCACATTATGTTTTCTTTGATGAAGCTGGGCCACTTTACGGAAGTGAGGACCTTGTAGGACTTGGCCTCTACCCACTTGGTGAAGTAGTCGATGGCTACCAACACGAACTCGTGCCCATTGCTTCTGTCGGGGATATTTTCCCTATCACGTCAATGCCCCAAGTTGCAAACGGCCAAGGAGTCGTCATGCGGTACAGGTCATGAGGTGGGAGATGGTTGAGGTTGGCAAACCGGCGGCACTTGTCGCGAGTTCGGACGTCTTGGGCGCTTGATCTGTCTCCATGGAGATCCGGTAGTAACCCATTCGAGGATCACTTGCATCGGGGCTCTGGCATTCATAGCTGAGGACCGCAAGGACCATTGTGGACTTCGGTCATCAACTCTCTGGCTCTTTCTTGAGTGACACATAAGAGGAGCGGTCCTTGACACCGCTTCTTGTACGGGTTGCCTCTAGGATAACATAATGGGAGGCCAACCTTTCGTGGCTCGCAAGCTTTTGGCTCGACTCCTTCTTTTGGTCTACCTTCTTCGTCTACGAAGGCGACTCTCCGTCTTTGAGGAATTGGTAAATCGATTGTACCAAGGTTCCTTTATAGGCTCGGGTCCCAGGTCCACTTCATAACGAAGGTGGGGCTTCTCTTCTACCCACTCTGAAGGGCTTTATGGCTTTTCCCTCGGGGATCTTTACCGGTGAGGCTAGAGTAGCTAGGGCATCTGCGAATCTGTTCTTTTCCCTCGGCAAGTAGTGGAAAGTCACTTCTACGAAGCTTGTCCAGTCAACTCCTCCATATGGGCATGATACCGTTGCGAGATTAGGGTCCATGAGTCTTCCACTTGTTGGAGACTTGGTTGATGATCGGGGCGAGTCTCAGTAAACTTCGAGCTCCTTGACATTTCTTTCTAAGGCGGCCTCCAAACCGGCAATGCGAGGCTTCATACTCGGCGACATTGTTCGTGGCGGGAAAGTTCAACTTGAGGGCTATGGGGGTATGCTCATCTTTCGGATCGACCAATAGCATTCCTACACCATTTCCTCTTTTTGTTAGCGGCTCAGTCAAAGAACAATTGCCATCTATTCTCGAGCTCAACCGCAAAGATCCCTTCATGCAGGAATTGGGGTTCAGGCCCTCTGTCTTCATTGCGGGAAGTTCGCCGGGTGATCGACAATGCTTGACCCTTGATGGCCTTTACGGTCACATAGTTGATGTCGTATTACGCCAAGAAGAAGGACCACTTCGCTAAACGCATCGAGAGGGAAGGCTTGTCAAAGATGTACTTGATGGGGTCCATTTTCGAGACCAAATTCACGGGGTGGGCTTGCATATAATGCTTCAACTTGCCGACTACCCGGACCCGATCTGCCACGAGGTCTTTTCACATCTTTGAGTAATTGAGCTCACTCCCACAGCTTCCGGTGACAAAGTAAATGGCGTTTTCTACGAGAATCTTTCTTCTCTGAGCAAGCATAGCCCCAAGCTTGCCGTGTACGTGACGGTGAGATAGAGCGAGAAGAGGCTTACGTCATATGGGGGCATAGTAGGGGATGTACTAAGTATGCCTTGATGCAGTCAAAGGCATCTTGGCATTCTTCGGTCCATTACGTGTCCACATTCTTCTTCATGAGCTTGAAGATGGGCTCGCACATAGTGGTCAGCGATGTGACGAAACGGGTGATGTCTTGCAATTTACCCATGAAGCTCTTGACACATGCAGGTTTGAGGGTGGCCTCATATCCATGATGGCTTTGATCTTTCGGGGTCAACTTCTATACCTCGCTCTGTGACCATATACCCAAGCACTTTTCCCCTTGTCACTCCGAAGGTGCATTTGGCGGGGTTTAGTCTCATGGAATCTTTGTCTCGGCCTCTCAAAGAATTTTCGTAGGTCAACAAAGTCTTGCCCACCTTTCCTTTGGAGTGGATTATCATATCATCTACGTAGACCTCAATCTCCTTGTGGATCATGTCATGAAAAAGCGCGGTCGCCGCCTTTGGTAAGTAGCCCCGACATTCTTGAGCCGAATGGCATTGCTTGTATAACGATGGGTTCCCCATGGTGTGGTGAAGGCTGTCTTTTCTTGGTCTTCCTCGGCCATCTTGATGCGGTTGTAGCTGAAAACCATCAACGAAGGATTTGACTTCGTAGTTGGCGGTGGAGTCCACCGGGATGTCTATGTTTGGCGAGAGGGTAGTCGTCTTTGGGGCTGGCCTTGTTCGAGATCTCGGAAATCCACACGGCGGCGCACCTTCCCATTGGCCTTGGTTACGGTCACGATGTTGGACAACCATGTCGGGTATTCAATGACTACGATGAACCCTACCCGCGGTAGCTTCTCAATTTCTTCCTTGACCTGTAGAGACCATTCCGGCTTGATCTTTCTCGGTTTACGCTTTGCTTGGCTTAGCATCGGTGCTAGAGGGATTACGTGCTCACTATCGGCTGTCTAGCCGGCATATCCTTGTATGACCATGCAAACACGTCGACGTATTCTACGAGCGGCTCGATCAATCTTGTCCCTTTCAACCCCCTGGAAGAAGCTTCCAATTGTGTCTCTTTAGGTTCCTCAATAGTACCCAAGTTCACACTTATCAAAACCTCCTCGGCGGCTTGGGCCCGGTTTTCCTTTTTTACGAAACTTTTGCTTAAAGATTTCTTTAATGTATTGTTCGTTTAGTGTGTTTGCATCTTGTTCAAATGATTCATTATTAAGCTTGTTGTTAAGTTTTGAGTTAATTTATCATTTGTTAAGTTGGCAATAAGAGGATAATCGGAAAGATTTGTCATTTCATTCAAAATAGGGGGAAAGATGACATCGATTACATTTTTCATAATCCTCGGGCGTAGAGGCCTTCGGATGACTACGAGGACTGGAATTCAAAGATTCCCGACTCGACCGAATAGACAACAGGGTGTTTGACACGGCCGGGTTGAGAAGGACGGGGTACCAATCCAAGCTCCGTGATCATTTCTTGTCGGCGGCTATCGGCCCCGAGAATGTCTCCCAATTCTTCAATGGCATTTTGTCTTAGTCACCAAAGTGCGAGGATCAAAATGACTTTCACCATCGTCTCCAAATAACGGCAACTATCTCATCGTGCGAACCGAAGTCAATCAAGTCCGGGATTTGTGCTTCTTCGTCAAACAACTCTTGCAAACCCATCGACCGTCTTCACCGCCGGCGCCTTCTATCCGGCTGATCTTTGGAAGAGCTAACTCAAAGGCGGAGAAGTCCATTGTCCGGGATCTTGACTCTTTGACACCGGCCGGATTTCCTTTGAAGACGTACTCATTACGAACGGTAGTGGTAGCCCCGAGGATATCCGGCAAATCAAGGAACATTCTTGAACGGGATTGGCCGGCTTTCCCCTAACTTTCTCAAGGTTCTCCCGGAAGGGTTTTACGCAAGGAGATCGCGATCACTTTCATCATATTGTGTCCCTCCTTTTGTAAAGTAATGGGTCGAGACATGACCGTAAGGATGGAGCTGGACCCCTTCACCTTCGTGCCTTTAGCTTTTCTCGGCATCCCGAGAGTTCGGTTTGTACCCCAAGCCATATCTCGGTAGTCCTGTTCCTTCACATCAATGATGGTGTTACGACCTTGAAGTCTTCTACCCAATCCAAGTCCCGAAAGATAACCCATTTTTCGCATCATTCTTCCTCATGGCAAGGAGGGATTTTATCGGAAGTAGTGGTGAGGTCGGTGCAACACACTTGTGCCTTGGAAGAAGCTACGGAGAATCCGGTCAATGCTAACCCTTCATCATCGTGCTTGATCTCCAATATCGGGATATCCCCAGTGCTTAGTTCCTTCTACCGTGACACTTTGTCTCCATAAATGGTGGTGATAGTTCCATCACTCGACCGAAATTTGACGCACCGATGCAAAGTAGAGGCTACTCCGTTTATCCGGTGGATCCAAGGCCGTCCCAAAGAAGGCAAGAAATGAAATCGGAATATCAATAACTTGAAAGTCAACGTCCATGACCTTTTTCCAAACCACATCTTGAGAGTGGCGATCCCCAAAACCGATCGTGCGGTGGAGTCATAGGCCTTAATGAGTCGACTAGAAGGCTTTAAGTCCGTTGGCTTCGGATCCAATAAATCCATCATTTTAGCCGGCAAGACATTCATTGCGTACCCTCCATCGACTAATACCCGTGGTAATCGACGCTCTTCTAACCGATCGTGATGTAAAGGGGTTCATTATGGCTAGCCCCATACTTTGGCGAGTCCAAGTCAAGAAGGTAATGATATTTCCATAGTGTATGCTTCCAATCATTTGGACGACCTCATCCGGGGTGACGTCTATGGGCACCATGGTCTTGGCCAAACTTTCTTCTAGCTTCAACTTATGAGGGTATGAAGAGGTCAACGGGGACCATAAGGAGATATTGGCTTGGGTACACTTCAACCGAGTTAGAATTTGGATCCTCCTTGCTCGAGTCGAGGCTTTTACGCTTACGGCTTATAAGGTCTTTTATCTCGTTTTTGGCTCGTAGGCGGCGCTTCTTTTGTCACCCTTAGGCCTGCTCAACATTCATCCGCCCACCGAGTCATCACATAGACATTGGATTTTCCTTGGTCATTATTCCTACTGGAGGATTCTCACAATTCTTTCAAAGTCGAGGCGGATTCTTACCGGCGTATGGCCAATTCCCGCCGATTGATCGATGGACGGTCTTGCCGGAAGCATAGGTGGCTTCCCGATCGGTCCCAGTTACCGGCTTTTTGACCTTTTCTCGAGTTTGACCGGCTGATTTCAACTTCACATTCTCCGTTTAAAGCTTTCACGCCTCGTTCAAACTTTTTCAAAGTCGCATGCAACAAGAATTATCACTTCCCGGAGTTTGGAGCTTGGCAAATGGCTTTCTCATCCGAACCTAGCAACTTCTTTAACAGAGTAGGATCACATTCCTCATCACCTGCCAAGCATGTCCTTTCTTTCCGGGGTCAACCTTACGACGGCATCTTTGACGTTGGCCAAACATTTTACGAAGTGGGAAATTCCATCATCAATAAGGATTTCTGCGGGGTCAAACCTCATGGCGGGTTCCTTTTCCTTACCGTCGAGAGATTTTACGGGCTTTTTGGCTTACGGGCTAACCACTCCTCTATTGTCCCTTCCGGCACTTCGACCGTGTCTTCATCAGTGTCACTACAAGTAGCTCTCGTGGGAACTTTCGCCTTGGCTCTTATGACCAATGAGGGCAAAAGCAGGTCGGGATGCTTGACGCCATATGAGGGGTATCTCGGACTCTTCCTCGGGCTTAGGGATTACCAGGAAAACATCATTATCATCATAGGACATAAAGGGACTGGGGTCGCCTCTAAACTCAGTGACTCTTTCCAAGGCATCCATACATTCTTCTTCGGACCAAGTTTCGTGGAGTGACTACTAACACCGTGATAGAGTCTACCCTTCCTCGATGAGAGTTTGGCTTCGGCGACGCTTACATGTTCCGGATCGGTGGGCGGAGCCCACTTCCCTCTTTTGGCTAAAGCTTCGATCAAGTTCCTCCATTCACCTACCAAGTCCTTGTGCGGAGTATTGAACTCTAGGATATAGGACTCATACACTCACCTCATCTAAGCTAGCATCCTTCTCCGAGCCTTTGCATAGGCCGCAGACACACTTTGAAGTGATTTCATCCCCTATTCCAAAGCTTGTGGCTTTCTACCTCATCTTGCCCTTCGGGTTTCACTTCCGTTGGCTCCAAGTCCATTCCTTTTACCGAACCGTCATTATCGTCAAATCCATCCATTCCTATTCTCGTTTCCGACCGACTCTTCACCGTAGCCGTCCGAGAGGTAGGCAAATTCACGGGCGTTGACAAAATTGGAAAGGTCAAACTGCACCGGGATTCCAAAGTAGGCTCAGCCGAAAGGAGGAAAAAGGTCCCGTGGGGGATGCAGAGGAAGCGAGGGTGTCGGGACCCTAACGGCTTGGGGTATTGGGAGAAGACCGAGAAGGGACCGCTCTTTGGCAATGGGTTATATGAAGATGGGGGAGGGCATTGGTTATAGGCTAGCTCTTCTTCCTTAGCCATCTCGGTTACCCAAACCAAAGACTGTTTCTCTGTCAAATCGGCCATTCGACTCTCGAAACCGAGGATTCTCGCGAACCGTTCCGAGGATTCTGCGCTAACAAGTCGGCCGACCCGTGTTCTCACCCACTTCTTTCTCACAAGGGAAAGAGATAGGAAAGGTTTAGACTCGGGGTAGGTGTTTAGGGTGAAGGCTCGAGGGCAATATGCAAATTAGAATCTTCAAGTTTACTTAAAACAGTTGTCTTTTATTAATATCTATTTGGTTGGAAAAGGGTTACGCCCTTCTTTTTCACAACTACTCTAGATCTGAATCAGTGGGTTCCGTCACTACGTCTATAAGCCCCTCGTATTCCACCTGTATTTCGACCTCCCGGTGGTGGACAGCCCAGGGCGAGGGTCCCATAGGGCACGCGGATCCCACCGACCGAGAGTAAAGAACGCTCCTATCGGGTCTAGCGGGTCATAGGACCTTTCAACGCACGAGCGATGCGGATTATAGTCAAGGCAATACCGGAAAGTCTCGTCTCTCCGCCTTGACGGATCTTTGGCGAGTTTCGCTTGAGCGAATGACGGTTTCCGACTTTCGATAATGTCCGAGAGAATAATAGGCATGGGTCGGGCGGTAAAAAGCCGGATGACACGGTGTCACATTGAACTTCGTTGCATACACGGTGCGTGGGTCGGAATCGAAGTCAATGCCGGGCAAGATCTTGCCAATTTTTCCTTGTCGGAATTTTGGTAGAGCTTCGCTTGAGCGAAAGATCTTTTGATTTTTTGGCAAAGACTCGGTCTTGACTCTTACGCATTCCGTGCGGGTCAAGGTCAATAGTCAATGCCTGAGTCAAGATCCCACCGATTTTTCCTTGTCGGAATTTCGGCGAGAATTTCGCTTGAGCGAAAATCTTGGCTTCCGTTATGGTAAGGCTTGACCTTTACGTGGGTATGCAACCTGGGCTATATGACACGGACTAGACCAAAAACCAACCAAAAGTCACGGATTTTTGAAACGTGTGACACCTGGACCGTGCATTGGTCGACAGCTCGGGCTGCGCCATGGGAGGTTGGGATGATTCCGTGCGCGCCCGGGAGCATCGTAAGGCTGTCCGTGATCGCACTGGAACCACCCTCGGGTTTGAAGGACGTGCGTGCAAAGTGTACAGATATATCAGGTGCGCGTAGTGTGCGGTCTCCTAAAAATGTTCCTTTTTTGAGTTAAAACAGAGATTTTCATAAATGTGTTTTAAAGGAATGATTTTCGGGACGGGGAAAATGCAACACGTAAGCACGTAAATTTTCTGGGAGCCCTGGGCCGCCATGGAGCCGAGTAGCCCCAAGCCGCTATGAGCGCCCAGATTAACCTCAATTTTCCTGGTGGAATTGCCACCGAGGTCGCCCGGCCGAATCCAAGGAGGATTGAGCCGTACGACCGCATGGATCAATTTTCCAGGTTCCACTCCTTTTGCTATTTTTCGGGTTGTTTCCCGTTTCAAAGTATGCTTGAGATTCCAAGATGCAAATGATGCAATGCATGGTAAAGAAAGCAAGCATGATTAATGAAATCGGCGACGGGAGTCTAACCCGCTCAAAGGGAAAAGCTTTCTTTTATTTTTTCAAATTTTTTTTTCGAAAAGGGATACTGGTACGTGGATTGTTAAACCACCGGTTATCCCAACTCCCACGTCAGGGAGTGTACAGGAAGGGTAAGTGGTTTCCACCTATATACCGAGTATCAATTTTTGTTTTGAAAATAAAAGCTTTTCTCCTTTGGGTTTTCCCCAGCAGAGTCGCCAAACTGTGAATGTGTGCCCAAATTTTGTGGATTCACGCGAGTTTGAAGACATCCGAGTTATTTGAAAAACGGAGTCGCCACGCCATTTTGATTACCTCAAAACTTTGAAAAAAAGGTTTTTACTTGGGTTCGGAGGTTAAGTTACCCCTTGGGAAGAACGTTTGGCGTTCACCCAAAGTGCCTTGCCGGAGCAAGTCTCCCAAGATTTCAGTAATCGTGCTTGCTTGCGTGCTTTCTTGTGTGCATGTGTTTGAGAAAAAGGGGGGGGGGAATGTCCCAAGTTGTCTTCCGGACGTACAAACCATTTGTTGGTTGTCGCTCGGGATTCCTTGGAATTTTATGTATTTGGGATTATGATCCCGTCCTCATCTTATTGTTAGTGTGTATGCCCTAGGCTTATAGTTTCTATAAACCTTGATGTATCGTCTTTATCATTAATAAAAGAGAAATTTTATTATTGATTAATATATGTTTTTGCATGTTTATTATATTAATCTGTGTCCCTAGTTATTTAGTATAAGTTGGTAATGGATGATCATAGAGATGATCATATGCATAAAGATGCACATTACAAACTTGTAAATAACTAGTATAATTGTCAATGGATAATCATATGATGATTATATGCATAGAGATGCACATTGAAATTATGGGTACTTGTTCTGGAGAACAAGTAATCTTGGACTTGACCCGTATGAGATTTATGTCATGGTCAAATGTCATAATTAAATCTCATATGGTCACTTCATTTAGTCCTTAGACCTGAGATTATCATGACCTTACATATGATGAAAGTTATGTTTGATTTTAGTCAAACGGTATCTTAACACGATATCTATAAAGGCTAATTTTGGCATGATCGGATTCATGATGGGAAGGATGATAAGTCAAGATGGAATTTGTCCCTCGAAAGAGAGATGTTTTGCTTGGGCCCTTCGATGAGTGATAATGATGAAAGAGTGTGGCCACACCCCAATGTGATTGGATTATCATTATACTCAAGATCGAGAAAAGCATTGAACAAATACAAGTTGACGTGAACCATGACTTGTGTTCAATATAACATCGTGAGACAAAGGGAGAAATGGAAGTGTACCATTGGAAACGTGAACTCTTACGTTGTGTTATTTGGGTAGACATAATGGCTTGCTAGAGTCCGCTTATGTCTTATGAGGGTCGATATGATCGGACTCATTGCCAACATAATACAATCCTATTGGGTCACACACAAATAGAATGAATTGGTTGAACCGGAGGAAGAATGATTGAGAGTCTCAGTATCTGGCTACATATGTCACGCGACATATTAAGCCAATGGCTTAATATACCGCGCGACATAATAAGCCTGTACGCGGTTTGACAGCCTGTCTCTCCTAATACGATTAGGAGACGTATTCTTACTATTGTAGTATAAATACAGGGGTCTGTCAGACCTAATTAGCTAGCCGAATTTTTCAATAAATTCTCAATAAAAGTCCTCTCAATATTCTTCCATAAGTTTTAGGAATCTAGCAATTCCCAACCCGAGAATCGTTCTCGACATTCATATTTGTGTGGATTACCAAAAGAGGGTCTTAATTTGTTCAAACAAATCAAAGGCCTAGAGTTCAAATCTGAAGATCCAAAGAAGTTGAAGATTCGAAGATTTGAAGGTCAAAAAGTTTGTGATTACGAATCACATAATTATCCGTTCGATAGCTCAAGACCGGAAAGCAAAAAGGTTGGTAAATTCTATCTCATAGGAATTCAATTTAATCGTATAGAACGGATCTTAGGGCTTGGGTTTTGTGTTAATTTGATGCTTAATTCCGCTGCGCATGGACCCATAAAACCCAACAGTGGTATCAGAGCCCCGTTCATATGGTTAGATTCGAATTGGCATGCTAGAAAGTTGTTATAAATTGTTTATAAATGTTCTAGGCTTGCTTTGTATGAGTTAGATTTAATTGTTTATGAGAAACAATTTGCTAATCTGCGAAAATCGTTTTCTGATTATGTTGAATTAAATCCGTAAAAGCTGTTTACTTGATTTGATTGCTCTATGATTGGAATTGATTGAAATTCAGAAAATACGCAAGCGGCAACTCATGTCGTGCGACATAGTTGGCCACGAGGAGAAAATGCTGGTAATCCGGCTAGTTATGTCACGCGACATACTTAGCCACGGCTAGTTATGTCACGCGACATAATAAGCCAAATGCAGGCAGAATCGGTTTGTTTAATTTTTTACGCTAATCTGTGATTGTGTTTACAATCTGAGATGTTTTATGTCTTAATCTGGATGCTATAAATTTCTGGAAATTAAGTTTATAGGTCTATGCTAGATTAATTCATTATTTATGCATGCTTAATTAATTTAAATGTGTTTTTATTAATTATTGCGATGCATGAATTATTTGTTCTTAAGTGTTAAGAATTTTATTAGATGTTTAGTTGAAACATTGAATTGAGAATTCCTAAATGTTTGATTGAAACATTAAATTTTGGTTTTACGATTGTTTATGAGAAACAAGTCGGTTTACGCAAAATTTTAAGGAATCTGATTGTTTATGAGAAACAAATCTGTTTATAAATCTATGCGTAATTGTATAATAATTATGTCTGCTTAATTAATTAAAAGATTGTTTATTTAATTGTTGCGTTGCATAATTATTAAAGTGTTCTTATGCTTGCTTAATTGTTTAAAAAAGTGATTTTATTAATTATTGCGTTGCATAAAGAACTGTTATAATTCTAGAATGTTTTTGAACATTGAATTATAGTTCACTAATTGTTTATGAGAAACAAGTTAGTGTCTGATTGTTTATGAAACAAGTCAGTTTTACAAGTAAGATTATGCTGCAATCAAACTGATATTGTAGTTGTACATGTCTAGGAGAGTTCTGTCTAAGGATTGGGTACTTAAGTAGTCCTTGTGGCTCACCAGTTTCCTGGGATAGGTTGATGTAGTTTCGACTCAGTTGGGTGCATCATTCTATTCTAGTATGGAGCAAGATGAGATAATGGTTGATGTAGTTTCGACTCAGTTGGGTGCATCGTTCTATGTGTCTCATACGTTTGAAATTGGTTAGACTTAATTGGTGCTTTCAAAAGAGTTTTGACCCAAGGCATAAGATGAGATTAAAACATTCACATATGATGTGATTGATAAATGTTATCTACCTAAATAACTTAATTTTGGGCATTGACTCAGTTAAACCAAAATTGAAGTGAAATATGGATCTTAGCCCATTATAATTATATGATACATGCTTGTATTTGAAGGTGTATAATTTAATGGGAGTATTTGTAAAATACATTATTTGCTCTTAAATGATAAATGTGTTGGTATTGATATGTGTTCATATAATTTGTATATTTTGTTGTAGAAGTAGCATTACATAATGATAATTGCGATTCGTCCTTATGAAGGACAAAGTTCGAAAAGAACGATACAAGTTATTCTGATTTGATCAGATGCTCAAGAATTGTTCTTAGGCAAATGTGTACAATCTTGACGAATCCGTTCCCGCTGAACCCACTACAAATGTTGTAAAGGTCAAATAAGGAAGCAACATTAGAAACATAGTGATGATTCTGACAATATTGCTTGCCTTGTATTTGCCACCATGTTTAAAGGCTCTTATGAAGAACCTTGAGCACATGATAACTATTCTTTTGTTTTAGCATAAAGCAAAAGGGAAATGTTCCAAGTGCAAGCTAGGCAAAAGATATATGTTGTGGTAAAGGCTCTTAATTCATATGATGAAAGAAGGAGCAATCCGCAAAAAGTGTTAATGGTTAACACAAGAAAGGGGTTCATAAAAGAAAACAAAGTAGGTAAAGCAAAGGTTGCAAAACCTAAGACAAAAGTTGTCAGAGCCGAAGAGGCTAAACCCAAAGTGTCTCAAAAGGATGCAGTTTGCTGTCATTGCAATGAGATTGTCATTGGAAGCAAAGTTGCAAGGCTTATTAGGAAGGCCTAAAAGGTGAAGAAGGGCAATATGATTGCCACTACTTCGAGTATCTATATGATAGATATTTTCCTTTCAACTTCTTGTTCTTGGGTATATGATACCGGATTGGATCCCACATTTGTTTAAATGTGCAAGGAACAAAGAATAGAAAGCTACTCAAAGAAGGTAAATTAAACCTATGTGTAGAAATGGAGCAAGGGTTGCTACATTAGCCATAGGGACGTATGAAGTCACTTTACCTTGTGAAGTAGTACTTATTTTGAACAAGTATGACTACGTTCCGAATTTGAGTAGGAGTATTAATTCTGTTTCTTAAATGGATGATGAAGAATATAATTTTCTTATTTTCAATAAGAAGTTTTATATTTTTTTTTATGATATGCCTTATTGTATTGCATATGTCATTGAATGGTCTTCATATCCTGGAAGATGAGAAACAAAATAATATTGAAGATATCTATGATATAAATGGGAAATCTAAACCGAACAATATGAACAAAGCGTTTATATGGCATTGCCGGCTTGGTCAAATAAATAAGAAACATATATCTAAACTCCATTAACATGGACTTTTAGACTCATATGACCATGAATCATTTGAGGAATGTGGATCTTATTTATTGAGATTATCGACCAAACCACCCTACACTAAAGTAGTGGGAGGGCTAGTGACTTATTGGTCATTATACATGAGATGTATGTGGACCATTAAGCAGCATTGCTAGGGGAAGATTTCGGTATTTCATCACATTTCACTAAAGACTTATCTAGATATGACTATGTCTATCTGATGAAGTCCAAAGGTGAATCGTTTGAGATGTTTCGAACATTTCAAAGATGAAATACAAAAACAACTTGGTAAAACTATTAAATACTTCGATTGGATCGAGGTGGTGAATTTTTGAGCCAAGAGTTTGACAATCATCTCAAAACTATGAAATCGTTTCAAGAATTGACTCCACAAGGAACACCACTATGAATGGTGTGTCTGAAAGGAGGAATTAAACCTTGTTAGACATGGTTCATTCGATGATGTGTCAAGTTGACTTTCCTAATTCCTTTTGAGGATATGCATTAGAAATAATGCGGTTACACTGAATTGAGTCCTTACTAAATCGGTTCCTAAGGCCCCACATGAGATGTGGCATGGAAGAAAACTTAGTTTGTCTTTCATGAAGATTTGGGGTTGCGAATCTTATGTAAAGAGACTTGTCTCTTATAAGTTAGCACCAAATTCGACAAAGTTATTTTCGGAAATTAATCTTACAACCACAAAGAGAACAAAATGTTTGTTGCTCTATACGATTTGTTTCTTGAGAAATAGTTTCTCAATAAAGAATCTAGTGGGAGTAAAATTAATCTTGAAGAGAGTTCAAGAACCCGAAAATAATATGGAACCAAGAGTAGAGACGGAACCAAGTTCACAAAGAGTTGTGGAACCGGTTCAAGATGCACAAGTCCATCGTAGATTGGATAGGTCACGATCCGAACTCAAGAAATAACTGATTTCTCGTTGCGGAAAGTGATAAAGTGGAAGTCATTGAGAATGACGATCCTACTTGCTATCAAGAAGCGATGTCCCCTTCTAATTTGGATAAATGGTTAGGAACCATGGAATCCGAATTGCAATCCATGTTTGACAATCAAGTTTGGAACTTGATTGGGCTACCTAAAGGTGTAAAAACTAAAGGGTGCAAGTAGGTCTTCAAGACCGACATGGATGGGAAGGTGTATACTTTCATGACTAAAAATTGTAACAAAGGGATTTGGGCAAATTCATAGTATTGACTATGTTGAAACCTTTTTCGCCAGTTACAATGTTGAAGTCTGTTAGAATTTCAACTGCTATTATCACATATTGTGACTATGTGATATGAC
Source organism: Adenophora triphylla var. japonica (assembly GCA_022495995.1). NCBI lineage: Eukaryota > Viridiplantae > Streptophyta > Magnoliopsida > Asterales > Campanulaceae > Adenophora > Adenophora triphylla. Next base: position 192,894 of record JAFEMH010003557.1, on the reverse strand, counting down.
AAATGGATGTCAAACGACTTTCTTTAAATGGAAAGATTATTAAGAATGTGTATAGTACACAACCCGAATAGTTTGTCGATCCAAGAAACTCTAATAAAGTATGCATGTTGCAAAATTCCATGAGATGGATTGAAGCAAGCTTCAAGGAATTGGAATCTTTGTTTTGATGAATTGGCCAAAGAGTTTGACTTCATCAAAGAACAAAGATGAATCTTGTGTATGCATGAAATTCAGTGGGAGCGTAGGAGTATTTCTATTGTTTTATTACAATGATATCTTACTCATTGGAATAACAAGTTCCGACACTTAAGACTGTCAAGTCTTGGTCAAGGAATGTTTTTCTCAATGAAAGATAAGGGTGAAGCCGCTTACATCCTTGGCATCAAGATCTATAGAGATAGATCTAGAAGGATAAATTGGTTTGAGTCAAAGTGTTCACATTGACAAGATTCTTAAAAGAGTCTAAGAAGAGTAGCTTGTCAATGGATCATGGTATTTCTCTTAGCAATATTCATTGTCTTATGACAACTGATGAGCAAAAGGGAAAATGAATGAAGTTACATATGCTTCGGCATTTGGATCTGTCATGTATGCCATGATTTGTACTAGACCCAGCGTTTCATATGCTCCATGCATGATGAGTCGATACCAATCTGATCCTGATATAAACCATTGGATGGGAGTCAAGATGATCCTTAAGTACTTAAGAAGAACTAAGGATAAGTTCTTGGTATTTGAAAGATTGGAAGTTAATCTTGTTGTAAGGGTTACATAGATGACTAGCTTCCAAACTGACAAAGTTAATTTTAAAATCGCAATTAAGATTTATGTTTATGCTTATTAGAGGTGCAGTTTTGATTGGAAGAGTTCCAAGCAGAAATTGTAGCCAATTCTACTACTAAGGCCAAATTTTAGCAACATATGATGTGGCTAAAAGAGGCAGTTTGGATCAAAAGTTCATTAGTGTTTTGGAAATGTTCCAAGTATCACTAATCGGTGAAACTCTTGTTATGACTATAGTGGTACCACTTGTGCAAACAATGGAACCAAGGTCACAACAACGATCCAAACACTCACTTAGACGTTCTTTGAGGAATTCATAAAGAATGAGAAGAAGTCAAGATATACAAAGTATCAACCGATGATGACATTAGGGATTCACTTACAAAGACCCTCGCACAAAGTGTAAGCATGATGGTCATGTTAGATCCATGAGTATTCGATACATAAATGGAGCCTAGTGCAAGTGGGAGCTGTTAGTGTGTATGCCCTAGGCTTATAGTTTCTATAAACCTTGATGTATCGTCTTTATCATTAATAAAAGAGAAATTTTATTATTGATTAATATATGTTTTTGCATGTTTATTATATTAATCTGTGTCCCTAGTTATTTAGTATAAGTTGGTAATGGATGATCATAGAGATGATCATATGCATAAAGATGCACATTACAAACTTGTAAATAACTAGTATAATTGTCAATGGATAATCATATGATGATTATATGCATAGAGATGCACATTGAAATTATGGGTACTTGTTACAGTAACAAGTAATCGGACTTGACCCGTATGAGATTTATGTCATGGTCAAATGTCATAATTAAATCTCATATGGTCACTTCATTTAGTCCTTAGACCTGAGATTATCATGACCTTACATATGATGAAAGTTATGTTTGATTTTAGTCAAACGGTATCTTAACACTATATCTATAAAGGCTAATTTTGGCATGATCGGATTCATGATGGGAAGGATGATAAGTCAAGATGGAATTTGTCCCTCGAAAGAGAGATGTTTTGCTTGGGCCCTTCGATGAGTGATAATGATGAAAGAGTGTGGCCACACCCCAATGTGATTGGATTATCATTATACTCAAGATCGAGAAAAGCATTGAACAAATACAAGTTGACGTGAACCATGACTTGTGTTCAATATAACATCGTGAGACAAAGGGAGAAATGGAAGTGTACCATTGGAAACGTGAACTCTTACGTTGTGTTATTTGGGTAGACATAATGGCTTGCTAGAGTCCGCTTATGTCTTATGAGGGTCGATATGATCGGACTCATTGCCAACATAATACAATCCTATTGGGTCACACACAAATAGAATGAATTGGTTGAACCGGAGGAAGAATGATTGAGAGTCTCAGATTCGGCTACATATGTCACGCGACATATTAAGCCAATGGCTTAATATACCGCGCGACATAATAAGCCCGTACGCGATTTGACAAAATCACTGTCTCTCCTAATACGATTAGGAGACGTATTCTTACTATTGTAGTATAAATACAGGGTCCGTCGACCTAATTAGCTAGCCGAATTTTTCAATAAATTCTCAATAAAAAGTCCTCTCAATATTCTTCCATAAGTTTTAGGAATCTAGCAATTCCCAACCCGAGAATCGTTCTCGACATTCATATTTGTGTGGATTACCAAAAGAGGGTCTTAATTTGTTCAAACAAATCAAAGGCCTAGAGTTCAAATCTGAAGATCCAAAGAAGTTGAAGATTCGAAGATTTGAAGGTCAAAAAGTTTGTGATTACGAATCACATAATTATCCGTTCGATAGCTCAAGACCGGAAAGCAAAAAGGTTGGTAAATTCTATCTCATAGGAATTCAATTTAATCGTATAGAACGGATCTTAGGGCTTGGGTTTTGTGTTAATTTGATGTTTAATTCCGCTGCGCATGGACCTATAAAACCCAAAACTTATGACTTGTGATCATCGCATTTTAACCTCGGGACCCTCGGGACTTGCGTGATCGAGAGAATGACTCTCTTTTGGTCAAAGATGAGGTTCTTTAGAAAAGGAGGGTCCTTAGCCCATCAATCCTACGCTTTAAGACGGTCGAGCTCGTATAGAGGCTTCATACTCTTTCTTAAGCGATAATCGGAGATATAGGGTTCAAGGTTATCCCTTTCCAAAGAAATCGTGAACCTTTAATGGAAGGAACGATGTAAAGATAGGATCTTTTACACCGGTCCGTTCCAAGGTTGGGGGAAAGGGGAAATGCATGATGAAAAATGACTCTTTAATGAAAAGATGACATTTTTGGTTTTAGAAAATGATGCTTTTTGATTGAAAGAAATGATCTTTATGCAAGTGATGCGTAAAGATAGGATTTTTATGCAAATGATGCATTGGAAAAGGTTTTTGAATGCAAAGGATGCATTTTTATTGAAAAGATTGGATTTTTATGTGCAAATGATGCATAAAAATGACATTTTTATTTGAAAATGGGGGTTTTAGGTGCAAAGGATGCACCTTTATGAAAAAGACTACATTTTTATGACAAATGAGGTCTTAATGCATGCAAAAGGGAAAGGGGTGATAAAGATGTGATCTTTATGAATAAATGCCAAGTCCCAAGCAAGATATATGAATGCAATGAGCAAGTATATCAATTAAAAGCAAGGTTAGGGCGTGCGAGGTTACCAATTGCTTCCTTTGCTTCTTCGAACGGAGCTAGGAGGAGAGGTTGGTCTTGGGTCTTCAAGGAGGAGGGAGGTAGCTTCTTGGCCTTCCTTCTTCACCTTCTTGAGCTTGCACCAATATTCTTCACGTCTTGGGAGTGTTTATAAGTGTATTGTGTATTTTTTGCCTCTATTGTGTGTGTTGAAATGGGTAGAGGAGGCCTCTATTTATAGGTAATCTGGATAAGGTGAATGAAGCCGTGCGGCTAAGAGCAGGGAGCTAATGCAGCCGTGCGGGCTTATCCTGAATGACTCAGCATTCTAGAACCATGCAAGGTGGCAAATTCTAGAACCCTCCTTCCTAATTAAGAAAAACGTGTTTCTTAATTAGGAAGGATCCTCTTCAGCCCTTATTTAATAAAAACAGTTAGGAATGTTTCCTAACGCTGGAAGGTTCGGGAATTACCGGAAAACTTACCAAAATTGTCGGGAAAATTAACCGGAAGGCATGAGCCAGATTTGGGTACTTACACTTTCGTCACTTGGGGAATTGATGTCATAGGCAAAATCACACCATCAGGCAGCAACGGCCACGAGTTCGTCCTGGTAGCAGTGGATTATTTCACCAAATGGGTTGAAGCAAAATCCTACAAAGTCCTCAACTCAAAGAAAGTGGCCCTCTTCATCAAAGAGAACATCATATGCAGATACGGGTTGCCAGCCAAAATCATCTCAGATAATGGATCCCACTTTGAAGGGGAATGCGATAGACTGCTGGCGGAATTCAGAATAACCCGTCACAAGTCATCTCCCTATAGGCCCCAAACCAACGGAGCCGTCGAGGCAGCAAACAAGACTTTGGAAAACATCATTCGAAAAATGGCTGTCCGAGGTCGAGATTGGCCCGAGAAGCTGCACCTGGCACTCTGGGGCTACAGAACATCCGTCAGAACGGCAACAGGGGAAACACCATTTGTTCTTACCTACGGAATGGAAGCCGTACTCCCAATCGAGCTAGAAATCCCTTCACTCTGGGTACTGTTGGAAAGTCAGATCAATGAGGTCGAATGGCTCCAAAGTCGCCATAATGAATTGGCCCTGCTAGATGAGCGCCGATTTAAATCAATGGAACATATCCGAGCTTACCAAGGGAGAATGGCCAGAGCCTTTGACAAGAAAGTAAAGCATCGGGAGATCCGAGAAGGTGATCTCGTTTTGAAAGAGAAGCCCCCAGTCCGTGTCAACCCACTTGGCAAATGGGAGCCTGTCTGGGTCGGGCCATATGTCGTCCAAAAGATCTTCTCCGGAGGAGCCATGCGACTTGCAGACCTCGACGGAAATCCCTTTGTACACCCAGTGAATGGTGACAAGCTGCGCGATACTACGCGTAAAAACACCGAGTCAAAAAAAAAAAAAAAGAGTCTTGAAAGAGTAATACCCAACTAGGTTGAAAACCCGAAAAAGGGCGGCCTAGGTAAAAACCAGGGTTGCACCAAAAATAAAAAAAAAAAAAACAAACACAAAAAAAAAAAACCAGGTCGAACTACGGAGACCTGAGCCCTTTTGTCCGAAGGGAACGTAGGCAGCCGGAAACGGTTCGGTCTAAAGCACGAATAAAAGTCATACTTTGACATCCATACATTGATCAGACCGTGAAAGCGTCTCGAAAAACTCTAAAGCAATTCACATATTCATTACAGTTAAAAACTTTTTGATGAGTCTAAGCCCGGTTCACTCCTACGAATTACAACCTGCTGAAAGAAACTAAAATACATAATCAAACTAATGTGTCTGCTACGACAAGAAAGGGATACTCGGAAAACTCGAGGTCACTCTAAGCCGCTCGTACTGGCATCTCCCCTCTTCTTCCCCCTTCGGGTCTTCTTCCTCTGAACAGGAAAAATGTCGGTCTTCCTCCTACCAAGCTCTGGTATAGGAACAGGATCTATCAAACCAGCCTCTGTCAGGGCCTTAGTGGCCCTAGCATCATCCCTCATCTCCTGTAGCCGAGCTGGTAACATAGGGGTCCTCCTCTCCTGTCTCTTGACATAAGCCTCATAGTCGGCCACGGTATCTCCGCTCCTGTCGTGAGGGTTGGCCCTCGCCTCGGCCCTCCTCCTCTCCGAAACCGTCAGGTCCTCCACACCCACAATGGCCTCACGCCGTCTCAAAATAGCCATCTGAGTCTCCCCCAAATGCCTCTCGTACCAATCCAGGTACCAAGTGGTCAAGAACACAGGTCTCGGACGCCTGAGGATAACCCGAGGAGGAAAGACGTCATACCTCCATACTCGGGAAAGAAATGGAAACACCGAAGGATCATCCATAGAAGCAGAAGCCACCACCCTGGTGGCTATATCATCAAAATCCTCCAAAGGAACCTGCTCCAAACCGAACTGTCTCAGAACCAAAGCCGGAATGTAAAAGCTGGACTGAGAAAGCCCCGGAAGCATAACCACGGGAGATCCGTCCTGAAGCACTCTCCGAGTCTCCACCCGCCAATGAGGCACCGACCATCTGATATCTTCAGTCCGACGACTAGCCATCCAACGCTCCCACGAGCCCTGATCGTCAAAATCCGCAGCAACCCCTCTCCTGGCAAATGTCCAAGGCTTGATCATATCAGAGGTTTCCCGAAGAACCCCCAGGCGCTCCATCAGCCACAAAGTCAAGAGAAACGGGCTGCCCCCGTGCATGTACCGCCTCCCGGTAGCCAGCCTGTCGAGAGCATGAAAAGTCTCCCCCAGGATCAAAGGTACAACGTCTCTGCCCAAGTGACAGTGAACAACTACATCTAGCAGAGCCCGATGACAGATCCCAAAAGAATAAACCATGAACAAGGTCCCGAACATGCAAAGTGCAAAGGCATCCCAATAGGCATCGTCAAACAAACCTAAGCCCCTAAATCTATCAGGGAGACCAGAAATGTTAAAATGATCGGGACCACAGATCGTACCTTGTGCTTCCTCCGGGGAAAGATGAAGAAGGTTGCACAGCTTGTCAACAAAAGAAGCTCCTCCGGGCAAAGGAATTGCAATCTCCTCCACCTCAGGACCACCAAGTAAAGCCCGAAATTCTTCAACAATCGGGACCATTTCATTGTAAGAGAAGCAAAAAACATGCCTTCTAGTGTCCCAAAATGAGGAAGAAGCTCTCAAAAGATCATAATCCGGAATCAATTCCTTGAGAGACCACAAGCATCGTATCTTGTACCTTTCTTCAAAGAATGACCTTCTCTCATGCATAATCTCCCGAGACCACTCTTTAAACTTGTTTAAGAATTGCATTTGAGAATTTTGGGATAATTTGGGTGGGTTTTGCATGCTCACAATTCTCTCCATGGTTTTTCTCTCCTTCTTCCCGAAAATGGCTGTTTGAACTGGTGGTTGAAGAAGGTGTTTGAATTTGAAATAAAGGAAAACCAGATCTGAAGCAAAATTAAAGGACAGCGTCAGATTCCTGTCTTGTCCGCGCGGACATAATTGCCACCATCAGAAAAAAATCTGCAGCAGTTCAAACTGCTGCACCACGGAGGAATATTTCATCCCGATCACTCGAAACCTGTGCAAAGCCTGCCCAAACAGTTCACATACCAAACATTCACACCCTTACCAAAAAACCGGGCTCATGCAACATTTACATGCATTAAAAAAAAAGTAGGTTATTACATTCCAAAAAGAGAAAAGCAAAAAGAAAATGTGCATAAAATGTATCTGTCTGAATAAGTACAATCCCAGCCCCAGTCCCAAAAAATCAATCTCAGAAGTCAATCAGAATTCTCGGTGGCCGGTGCTTTCCCCCGACCCCTCTTGCGGCTCGGGCCCGCCTCCTCGGTAGCCATGAATGCCTCCGGCTCAGAATCATCGTCCTCGTCTCCGGAAGAAGGCTCGTCAGGACCAACCGGCACGCTCTGATACGGCAAACCAAGATCCGCAAAGAAGTCATATCCGAAGGTGAATGCGTCGGACTCCTGGACGTGTGAAGAAGACCCACCGTGATGCCAGACATGCCCCTGCCCGTACGGATCCCCAAGAATGACATGGTCCGAAGGTAGCACCACGCTGGGATCTATGAGAGGAGAAAGAGGAGTCTCGGAAGAACGGTCAGAAGGCTCAGGGGAAGTCTCCCGCTCAACAGGCGCCGGCTGTGCTCGCCTCGCTCTAGCCTGAGGGGCTCCACAAGCAACCATCCTCCTAATGAATCTCTTAGCCCCGATCACCTGCTTCATCAGCTTCTCCACGACCACCTCCGGAAAATGCACGGAAGCAACAACGTCAGAAATAGTTGAGGCGAAAAATGATGACAGGAAAGAAAGGAAAAGACAGAAGCAAAAAAAAGAAGAGGTGGGAAGGAGAAGCCATACCTTCATACCCGGACGAGGCTGAAAAGCTCGTGGAAGCCGCTCAGGCTGAGGGATCTGCACCCTCAATCGGACCTAAAAAGCCATCATCTCCAAAGCTCTGAGGCACCTATAAAGCCATCATCTCCAAAGGTCCGAGGCACCTAAAAAGCCATCATCTCCAAAGGTCTGAGGCACCTAAAACGCCATCTTCAAGGTCAGAGGCACCTAAAACACCATCATTACCAGGTTGACACCTCAAAATAGTCATTCCAGGGTCAAAGACCCGAACTACGACTGGCTTGATTCCTCCTAAGGATACGTAGGTAGCCTATCATTAGGTTCAGCCACCAGACCAAAATGGTCATCTCTTATCCCTAGCAGAGCGAATATACAATTTCGACCACTGCACCAAAATGGTCATTCTTATCCCCAGAAGTTTCTCTCAAAGCAATCGATCGAGAACTCCCTCATCAAGGTTCGAGGCACCTAAAACGCCATCATCTCCAGGGTCAAAGACCCGAACTACGACTTGCTTGATTCCTCCTAAGGATACGTAGGTAGCCTATCATTAGGTTCAGCCACCAGACCAAAATGGTCATCTCTTATCCCCAGCAGAGCGAATATACAATTTCAGCCACCAGACCAAAATGGTCATTCTTATCCCCAGCAGAGTTTCTCTCAGCAATCGACTGCAGAACTCGCTCATCAAGGTTCGAGGCACCTAAAATGCCATCATCTCCAGGGTCAAAGATCCGAACTACGACCGGCTTGATTCCCATTCGGGATACGTAGGTAGCCTATCGCTAGGTTCAGCCACCCGATCACTCGATCACTTGATCATCCTGTCAAATATGGAGCCTTACTCTTATCGATGACCCCGCTTCCTTCGAAAGCGCCGTCGCCGAGGGGCTACTGTAAGTACTCCAATTTGAGTTGTTAGCATTTTTGTTAGAAAATTAACGAAAGTTTTAACATTCCTAACATTTCTAACTATTCCTAACTTTTCTAACAAAGTAAGGGTAAAGTAGGCATTGCTATTTAAAGATAAGCCAAGAAAAGAATCTCAAAAAGAAAAGAAATTGGAAAAATCATAATCTGGTAAGCTGAAAAACAGCAACCAGTTTGAATTTTCTGGAAATACTCCTTGTGTCCAAAGCCTGGAGCTGCATTTAATGAACAGTGCACGCTTCCACTCATGTCCGCGCGGATGATTATGGCAATTTCAGAGGGCTATAAATTGAGGCCTTCAGTCACAGAAATAAGGAGCCACAACACATTTTACAACTGCACCTTAGCGAAAATAGGGAGAAAACAGTGAGAATTCTCTAGAATTGTCACCTTTTTCTCTTAATTATTTTCCCAAATCCCACTCACTCTCAAATTCAAACACTCACATATTCAAGCCTCATACACAAACACAAGGAAGATAGGTATAACCTCCCTCTCCTTACCCTAAATCTCTCTCATCCATGCATGCATTTTCAAACTCCAAAATGTAGTTTGTTCATCTTCTTGCCCTAGATCCAAGAAGATCACCATGGAAGTTCATCTCCATGGTTGATCTTCTACAAGGATCAACATTCTCTTCAAAGTGTTCTTACTTACTTGCAAACATGTTTTCAAAACCCTAAAAACCATTTTCATACATCAAATCTTCATTTTCAAAGGGTAAAATTCTCCTTCCCAAGCAAATGAAGTGCTTAGTCCTAATGTACCCTAAGGATGGCTTGATATAGTTGATTCACCACTAAAATGTCAAGTGATCACTAATCAAAGCCTAAGGAAATGGGGACAAGCATGGATGCCAAACCCCCTTTAAAATCATGTTTTTCTTCTTAAGAAAGTTGCTGTCCAGTAGCAATTTTCTAAGACCTCTGTCCATGGTCTAATTTTTTGGACACAGATAAACTTGGAATTTGGTGTTGACTACAAAACACTTTTTGTAGCCAACATCCAGAGATTTCCAGAAATATTTTTACTTTATTTTTTTCGTGAGTAAAACTCCCCTTTTCAAATTTTCTTTTAAAAGTCAGTTCCTCAGTCTCTGGAAGTCCAGATTTCATATCTGAGATTTCTAGAAGGTTTTCGTCCACCAAATCAACTCCAAATGGGAAAGTTATTTTACAAAAACCTTATTTAAGGTGTTTTGAACAACTTTAACTCTCGGACTTTCCCCAGATTCTGAGATTTTTAAGCCCTTAAACCCATTTTAAAATAAAGTGTCCACTGCCTTTTTCATTCTGGCAGAAATGTTTTTCAACTTCAAAAAATCTTTTGACTACCAAAACTCAACCCAAAAATCATACCAAAAATCATGGGACTTGTCCAAAGTCTAATAAAGAATTCCCAATTTTTACCTTTCTCAGTTTCAATTTATTTTGGCCAAAGTAACACACACACACACACAAATGGTTTTTAATGCTTGGAAGACTCGTCTTACGAGCCATTCCGGGTGAACACTAACGTTCTTCCCGGCGTGTAACGTGACCTCCGAACCCAAATCTCTCATTTCGGGCATTTTTCAAAGTTTTGGCCCTTAAAACAAAAATGGCGTGGCGACTCCGTGTTTTTTCCGTTTGATTTTCAAAAGAAAAGAAAAACACAAAATCTTTCGGGAAAATTGGAACTCAACATCGTTACACCTGGGCATGCTGTACAGCGATGTGGAGATGAGGATTATGGCCAGTATTGGGTCCTATTGCCGTGGTACCGGCCTGGTGACGGCGGATCAGCTGGTACGCTCCTTCCTGTGGTTTGCCCTTTCCGAGACTCTATTCTCGAATCATGCGACTACGACTCCCTTTGCTCTGCTGGAGAGTTTGATTGATTTGGAGAGGGTCTGTGATATAGCTTGGGGGTAAGGCGGGCCTGGCCGAGCTTTACTTCTCTTTGGACCGGTTTAGCCGAGGCGTGGCCAGTTCTTTGGGCTGCTTTGATTTTGCTCTGGAGGTATGAGTTTATTGCTGTTTTAGATTTAGCAATTTGTCATTTCTCCGCTTTCTCACAGGTGTGGTTCTATGAGATCTTCCGGTGCTTCCCGTGGGATCGAGAGGCTGCGGCCATAGCGGCCTATCCTGCTATGTTGGGCTGGGCCCGTCCGGCGAGGAGGAGGAGGACCAGTAGGGGGAAGCTCACCATTACCTATAGGGAGGTGCAGGAGCATCTGGGGAGAGATAGCCCGGTGGAGTTTGCCTTGTACCCCTGGGCTCGATATGGGGCTGACGAGTTTGAGGGTGCTCCTGCGGTGACGGCGCAGAGGAAGATGCTGCGGGGCCTGACCTGCGATGTTATGTACTTGGGATAGAGGGTCTTCTGGCAGCATGGCCCAGGTATGCTCCCCTGCCTCCGAGGGACCTGCCTTTCGGGATGATGGATTCCTGTGATATGGATGTGCTGGAGTTTGAGAGATATCTTGGCGGCGTGAGTGTCGATGAGTTTGTTCTGTTTGGAGAGGAGTATGGGACCTTCATGAGGAGGAAGTTGAGGACGCTACAGGTGTTGGCGAGGGAGAGGCAGGATGGCCCGCCAGGTCCCCCAGATGTTTCGGTGCCTGGGCCAGATTTTACATCGTCGAGGCGTAGGGTGTCGGTACCCGTGCCTGAGCTGGCTCCTGCTGCTTATCGGGTTGACCCGGATGCGCCGATGAGTGTGCTTACTCTTTTCCATTTTGGCATCTTTTCTGTATTTTTCTCTTTTGTTGAGTATGCCTGTAGCTGAGCATTTCTTTGGCTATTTGCTTGTGCAGGTTTCGGGGAGAGCCTTCGACACGCTGACCCGCCATTATGTGGCGATGCGGTCCTTTGCGAAGAAGTTGGCGGGGAAGCTGTCTTGCCGGTCTTCGAGGCGTGTGCCGGCGTACGAGCCGATGCCTTCGAGGCATTCTGTGGATGTTCCCCCGCCGAGGTTTGAGCCGAGGCGCGGCGGGAGGGACCTCTGCGGGCGGCATAGCATGGATGCCGGGACGTCTTCGGGAGTCCAGAGGCCGCCGGTCTTTCACCAGTTTTGGCCTTCGCAGGAGGCACCGGGAGAGAGTTCGTCAAAGCCTGCCTACTTCGATCCTTTTGCCGGGTTTGACCCTTTCGAGTATCTTGAGTACCTACCCCAGGAGGGGGTTCAGTATTCTGATGACGAGGGCGTGGCTGGCGAGTTTGCCGGGATGCCCGACTTCTCGCTTAAGGATGTTGGTGATGATGATGATGCTGAAGAGTCGGATTAGGGTTCATTTGCTTTCCCTCTTTCCATATCTTTTTTTAGCAACAGACATTATATGTACCTGTAATAAAACATTCGCACTTGCATCGCAAAGTTATTTATTCTAAGATGTAATGTCGTCTTTTGTGATTTCCGAGAGTTGTCCTAGGAATTGTTGCTATTTTATTATTTGTGCATGCCACGTGAGCTGGGAGTGCGTCTGTGGGTAGTGTATGCTTGCCGGAAATGGCTTTGGCCAGAGTTTGGAGCAAGGTCCTACTGGGAACAGTGGTTGTTGGCCTGTTTGCTGGGAAAGTGGGGCCATGATGCAACAAGGTCCGTACGGACCAACTTGGGGTGCAAAGAGGTCCGTACAGATCACCTTTGCTTTTGGGAAGGGATAAATGATTTCCGGATGTCTGGACTTTCCCCACTCCCCATTTGCAGCCATTTTCGAGCTTTCTTCCCCATTTTCTCTAGGAACCTCCATTTTTGCCATGGATTCTTCATACGTTCCAAGAATTTTGCCAAGGCTTTCGCAGGAGCGGCAAGCACACTTCCTTGAGCAGCTAAAAATGTGGATGCGACACCGTATGAGGCATCAGAGGCGGGCTTTCGAGGTAAGGTTTCGACTTTGCTCGGTTTGGTCCCTTAAGGAGTTGGTTCCTGATTGGGAATTGTTGCGGGCTGCCGCGAAGTTCTGGGATGTTAAGAGGCATGTGTATTGCTTCTCCTACAATGAGGTAGTGCCCACCTTTGAGGATTTTCGGGCTTTGTTTGGAGGACCGGAGGTGGAGGCCATCTCACTTCCTTTGATTGGCGGTGCCGCCGTGAGTGTGAAGCTTGCAGGCTTTCTTCGGACTTCGTTAGGAGAAGTGCAGGACATGATCCTTGATTCGGGTTATATTGACATTTCTGTGCTGTCGGAGCAGTTTATGATTGATGATGAGAGTGATGTCTCTTGGGAAGCGTTTGCCTTGTGCGTGATAGCGACGCTCTTCATGGTCAGCTCCCTTGGGGTTTGTGATGGCGCTTTGCTAGATGTGGTTGGGCACTGCAGAGCTGGAGAGGATATTGTCCCGTTGGTGCTGGGGGAGACTCTTCATGGTATTGATCGTGCGCGGCGGGGATCGGTTCATGAGAGGGGGAAGCCCCGCTTTGCTCACCTTGTGGCTGCGAGAGAGACTTCAGGCCATGCCCGAGGCTCCGACGTCGTTTAGCCCATGGTCATTTTCTCGGCGACCTCTTGTGTTGGAAATGGACCAGTCCGCGTGGGAGAGATGGATGGCACGGCTCGGGACGCATCAGATCCGTTGGTGGGTTTCGCACTGGGGGATTGAGGCTAGGAGGGCCTTTCAGGAAGGGTCCTATGTTGTCAGAGTTCCAGGTTTGTCTTGGTCCTCCTTCTATATTCCGTCGCTTGTTTCCCGGCAGTTCGGGATGAAGCAGGAGCCTTTGTTGGGCTGGGATGACCTTGCTACTGCGGAGGTAGCTCCTCTTTGTATGGCAGCTCCAGGTGCTCTTTTGTATTTTCTGAGGGCATGGAAGTATTCCCCTTTCCCTCCTGTGGTGCTCCTTAGACGTCCGGAGAGTGTCGTATTGATGACCCAGTACCTGGCCTGGTATGAGCAGCGTGTTGGACAGTCCCAGGTGGCCTTGGGGAGCAGGCATGGAGCGATTTTGGGGCCTGATTGTCGTAGTAGCTATTGCCTTAGGAGTGCCGAAGCCTGGTCTGACCCTCAGGATGTTACGGGAGACACTTTGTTCGACTATGAGACTAGAGTTGACCGACTGACGGGGAGAGGTCCCCTTTTGCAGACTCGCAGGGAGGAGATCCGAGCCGAAGCAAGGGTGTATGAAGCCCTGAGAGCTGCTGGATTGTTTGACTCTACGGGGAGGACCCCTGATCTCGAACTGAGAGACGCAGAGCTGGCTCGCGTGGAGCGAAAGAAGACTCGCCGGGGACGAGGGAATAAAGGGAAGAATGGCGAGGGGACAAGCGCAGATGGCGCGGAATGACCTCCTAGGTATCCATTCATTGCATTGCAAACACATTATTTGTTAAATGTATTAAGCTATCTTTTAGCATGTTGTGAACTTGAGAGTAGACCGTGCTTGAACTCATCAAGAAATGTTGTAATCGTTAGTGATTTGTGATTTACTTTTAAAGCTTTGTCGAGACGCAAGATCTCTTGTTCGCTTTTGTTTCTTTGTGCACCTTGGCGGCGTCCATCTTTGGACCTTTTTGTTGCATTTGCGGGCTGAAGAAGCCTGGGCCTTGACGGAAATCCCTTGTGCTTGGGCTTTGTGTTTGGCTGAGAGGTTGGATGATCCCCTGACAAGTAGTTTTGACGGTCTTTTCCGTAGCTTCCTTGCCTCTTGTTGGCGTCGGGCTCTTGACCTCTTTTTTTTGTAGCTTCTGCTTGAGCTTCTTTTTTTTTTTTGAAGCACGTGAGGGCGAAGGCAAGCCCCTGGCTTGGAAGTTGACATGGGTCGGTACTTTGATGCTGAGTGACCTTTTGATGTCCTTTGATGTTGCCGCCGTTGTTTTGACTTGGTCAAGGTGATGGCAGGGGCATGCTCTTGGAAAGTGTGTAGCTTGATAGAGGTCTTGCTTGACATTCAAACTTTTGTCTTTTTTTTGTGTGTTTTTAGACCGGACCAATTAAGGTTCCCTACGTTCCCCCGGACTAGAGGGCTCAGGTCTGCGTAGTTCGACACTACATGGAGTGCCAAGAGATGCACAGTTGTTCTTCTTTAGGCGAAGTATCTGCGAAGTTTGCTTCCGTTGACTGGATTCATGAAGGGATTGCCGTCTAGGTCTGTCAGCTTCATGGCACCTCCGGAGAAGATCTTTTGAACCACGAAAGGGCCGATCCATGTTGGTTCCCATTTTCCCAGTGGGTTGGTTCGAGTGGGAGGCTTTTCTTTGAGTACCAAGTCACCTTCCCTGATGTCTCGGGACTTGACTTTCTTGTCGAAAGCTCTGGCCATCCTGCTTTGGTAGGCTCGGACGTCTTCCATGGCCTTTAGTCGTCGCTCGTCTAGCAGAGCCAATTCGTCGTGTCGGCTTCGAAGCCGTTCGACTTCGTTGACGTCATTTTCCAGCAGCACTCGGAGTGAGGGAATTTCCAATTCAATGGGAAGGACTGCTTCCATCTCGTATGTCAGGGCGAATGGGGTTTCTCCCGTGGTCATTCGGCGATGTTCGGTAGCCCCAAAGTGCAAGGTGCAGCTTCTCGGGCCAATCTCGTCCTTGGGTGGTCATTTTTCGGATGATCCGTTCGAGGGTCTTGTTTGCTGCTTCTACGGCGCCGTTCATTTGTGGCCGGTAGGGAGAAGACTTGTGGCATGTGATCTTGAATTCGGCCAGCAGTCTATCGCATTCCCCTTTGAAATGGGAGCCGTTGTCTGATATGACTTCGTTCAGGATGCCGTATCGGCATATGATGTTTTCCTTGAGGAAATGTGCGACTTTCTTGGAGGTGAGCACCTTGTAGGACTTGGCTTCGACCCATTTGGTGAAGTAGTCGATGGCTACTAAGATAAACTCGTGACCGTTGCTGCCTGGCGGAGCAATTTTCCCAATGACGTCAATTCCCCATGCGGCAAAGGGCCAGGGCGTAGTCATGCAGTAGAGATCGTGAGGAGGTAGATGATTGAGGTTGGAGAACCGTTGACACTTGTCGCAGCTTCGGACAAAGTGGATGCAGTCTGCCTCAATGGAGATCCAGTAGTAGCCCATCCGGAGAATGATTTGCATTAGGGCCCGGGCGTTCATGTGGGGACCGCAAGCCCCGTTGTGGACTTCGTTCATGAAGTCGCTCTCTTCTTCATGGCTGATACAGCGTTGGAGTGGTCCTTGGTAGCGTTTCTTGTACAGCATGTCCCCAAGGATGACAAAGTGAGAGGCGAGGCATTTTAGGGCCATGATGCTCTTGGCTTTGACCCCTTCCCTGTGTTAGCCTTCTTTGTCCATGAAGGCGGTTTCCCCGTTCTTGAGGTATTGGAAGACCTGGACTGTGCTGGTGAGGAGGCTTCTGACTTGTGTCTCTTTGGCTCTTCAGCAGTTCCCCAAATCGCTGTGATTAAAACCTTCTCGGCAGCTTGGGCCCGGTTTTTCTCTCGTTTGACAACATGCTTAAAGATGTTTGCTTGATGCATTTATTCAATTAATGTGCTTGCTTCTTTGTTTAGATTAATTGTTATTAACTGTTTTGATTAGTTAACTCATCATTTGTTAAAGATGCAATGAAAGGATATTTTAGAAAGGTCGGACCTTTTATTGAAAGCGTAAAGATTGTACATTGTTGATTATGGACTCACGATCTTCCGGCGTAGAGCCATCAGATGACTCGAGAGATATGAATTCACAGATAACATGACTCGAAGCTAGACTATGGGCAACGAGGGATTGGACCAGGCTTCATTACTCTTGGCAGGCTGTAGCTCTAGAGGGAGTGGTGATGGCTTTGGTGGCCAATCTTCAGTTGGCACGGATCCCGGAGGATAGCTTGCATGCGGTTCGACTTCAAACTAGATCGCGGAGGTTTTTGGTTGCTCCGCTGATGATGTCCCTCCATTAGTGTTGTTACCAGTCCTTGGGGGTCTTTGATGATAGAAGTCGCTGAGGGCTACTTCTAAGAGGGCGAAGCATTCGCTGATTCGGAGTTGATTCTTGCTGATGTTGATCATTTTCATAAAATCCGCCTCTTTATCTGGATCTTTGCTTGGACGACATTTACAATGTCTGACTCGAGGGGGCATGCTATCTCTCCTTCCCTGATTAGGCCTTGGAGGAGGTTGCTCCACTGTTCATTTAGGTCAGACACCGGGATGTTGAATTGGACTATGCTGTGATGGCTGTCCCCGTGAGATCCGAGAGTGTCGGCCAGAGGGTTGTCCTGTACCAGTGGATCGGTGATGAGCCAGTTTGCAAGAGGGTTTTCGGCGAAGTAAGGGTCTACTCCTCGGTCAATCTCCATCTGGGCGTCCATCTCTTGATCCTCTCTTAAGCACTCTTCGCAGTCGCATATGTCGAAGTTGTCGTCTTGACCCATGAGCTCTTCGATTTCTAGCTCGTCGCGGCTTAGAACGTGGATGTAGGGATCCACTTCGTAGCGGGACAGGATTGGAGACTCATCTGGAGAAGAGTATTTGGTCATGTCGGGACCTTCTTCTGGGTCGTAGCTTGCTGGCCAAGCGCTTGCCATTGTGCTGCTTCCGCGGAACACCTCGAGCATTCCATTGGCATTGATGAATTTCACGCATTGGTGAAGAGTAGATGATACCGCTTTCATCTGATGTATCCAAGGTCGTCCCAGCAAGGCGGAGAAGGTTGGTTTGATTTCCACGACTTGGAACTCTACCGACTCCAGTTGTGCATCAAATTGGATCCTCAGATTGATGACTCCTACGATTGGTCGTGGAGTGGCATCATAGGCTCGGATTATCCGGGGCGAAGGTCTTATCAGGGAGCGGTCGATGCGGAGTCGTTTCAGTGTGCTCAAGGCAATGATGTTGACTGCGTAGCCGTTATCAATCAAAACATTCGGGAGGAAGAACATCTCTGTCTTTATGAGGATAAGGAGGGCCTCGTTGTGTCGATTCTCATATATCGGCAAATCATCGTCTGTGAAGGCTAGACCGTTCCCCGCGCTGCCATTTGACCCAGTCTCCTCTGGGAGCGTTCGATCCATCCATTGGTGTGCCTTGGTCGGGGAAAAGATCGTATGGAGACAGTTGCCCTTGGGCGTTCTTGTCTGGATTCCCGGTCACGAGACCGTTTGACTCTGGTTTCTCGTTCCCAGTTATAGCGGGATAGCATGCTGACGGTTTCAGAAATTGCAGGGGGTCTGCTCTCGCTTGGAGTTTCATCGAAGGCTATCATGTTCACCCTATCGTTCCGGGGGAATGGATTTCCGAAAGTATTGGGGCCACGAGGGCGTTCCAACTTTACCTCTTCGATGAGCCCCTGGACTACCTGCTTTCAAAGCAATTGTTGGTGGTGTGGCCGGGGTAGTTGTGGAAGGCGCAGTGCTTGCTCATATCCATGTTGGGATTGGGAGTCTTTGGTTGGAAATTCTCGAGAGGCTTGAGAAGATTTCGCTTCACCAAAGCTTCAAATACTTGGCCCAGGGGCATTTCGTGGTTGTCAAAATGCTGGAATTGTGGGAAGCGAGGGGGATTGTTATTCCTTGGGGCTTCTTGATCGCGGTTTACTTGAGCTCCATTCTGGATGTAGTGTACCGTTCCGACTGCTTCTTTTCCTTTGTTCGGGACAGGTGTTGAAGTTGACAGGTTTGTCCGATAGCGGTAAGATGAAGCAGGGGCTGCTGTCGTTTTCTGAAGGCTCAGAGTCTTCTCAAACTTAGTTCCGGCGTTGACCATGGCACGGAGATCCAAATAGAAGTGATGGCTAATCAAGGTCCTCAGGGATGGCTTGAGGCAAGAATGGAAGATGTCCATCTGCTCTTCTTTGGAAAGTGGATCCATTATCTCACTAAGCTTCCAGTTCCATCTTTTGTAGAACTCGCCTACTGGTTCGTCATCCTTTTGCTCGGTGGCTTGCAGATCGTGGCGGTTTGTTTCCCACTCAAGGTTGGCGCGGTACTTCTCTAGGAAGATCTCGCTGATTTGGTCCCACGTGGAGCGGTTTTCTGCCTTTACATTGAGGAACCACCTTAGCGCCGTAGATTTGAGAGAATGCTGAAAGTGATCAGCCATCAGTTGAGGGGTTTCCCCATTGGCTCTCATTCCCAAGACATAGGTGTCGATGTGGGTTTTTGGGCATTCTGTTCCATCAAACTTTTCCATTTCCGGCATCCTGAATTTCAGAGGGAGCGGGACCACTTTGCTTGGATCAGTAGGCAGGAGGGAGTCCTTCCGAGAACTGGCTAGCTTGCCTTGCATGTCCTTCATTTGCTCGATCAGCCAAGCCATGTGGGGATCAGCAGGTTGAGGCGGGTTGCCATTTTTGGGGATAGAAACCGAAGATGGTGGCGGATTGGCTGATGGGATCGCCATTCGGGAGTCTTGGGGAGGTAGTTGAGTGTATACCAACCCATACCCTGGAGTGTTGAAGTTAGGTTCGTGATTGCCAGGTCCGCTAAGGGTTGTGTTTGGGAATTGGGGAAAGGTTTCATTAGCCCCAAGTGGCAGACTAGCGGGTGGCAGGCTTGAGATATCGGGATATCCGCTTGGAATGCCTGTCCCAGCTAAGCATGGGGATTTTTGGGTTTGGCTGCGAGGCTCGTATAGAGGCAGAGGATTGAATCCTGGGGGATACCGAGATGCATTGGGATACGCGGAAGCGAGCACGTATGTGTCTTGTTAGTGCGAGCTTGATGTGAAGAGCCGGAAGCGGCTGTCTTGGCGGGCATGTCCGAGCTGCTTGACTGACGCCTGAGTGGAGCTTTGAGCGAGAGCTGCTTTGCGTTGCTGGGATTTCGTAGCTTGGCGAAGGCGGGACCTTCTGATAGCTTTGAGAAACCGGGGGAGCCGGTATTTCTTCGTCTTCTATGAGAACGAAGGTTCCATCAGGTTGGGGCACTGCAACGGTCCCTCGAAGACGCAGGGTGTCTATGATCCAGGCTTGCTGCTCTTCTTGGCGCTTCTTGATAGTTTTGAAGGCTCGCAGCACCTCCTCCATTGTCTGGAGGTTCCTTAGTGGCGGGGTTCCGTTTCCCTCACTGTTATCTGTTGATCCTGCCATGGGGGAGTAGCGGACGGTGCGGACTGTTGAACCGGAAGGGCTGTCGGACCTTGTGACCTCAATACTGAAAAGGCAGCTCCCGGGTATTCTCAACCACTCTCGGTTCGCTGGAGGGGGTGACGGGCAAGGATTAAACACGGGAAGGCCTTTTGGGACAAAAAGGGGGAAAGCTCACGTGACATGCGGTTTCCGCTTTTATTATTTTTTTTATTTTTTGTTGTTTTAATTTACTTAAAATGTGTTTTCTCAGAGTCCTAGGTAGGTTGAAAAAGATTGCTCTTCTTTTTCGCAACTATGCTAGATCCTAGGTCAGTAGAGACCATCTGTGCGGCTATAAGCCCCTCGTTTTGCACCTGTATTTCGACATCCCAGGGTGGGCAGCCCCGAGCGAGGGTCCTATAGAGCAAGCGGTTTCCACCGGCCTCAAAGGAAAAATCGAACCTAAGGACCGAGCCTGTCATGTTCGTTTAAATGCGTTAGCCATGTGAATAGTGAACCGAGCCGGCCATTGAGTCAAGAAAGGGTCAAGAGTTCGGCATGACCTCTCTTTACCTTGCTTGCGCAAGGGATCTATCACGTTAGGCGTTGACTGGGTCATATCGTCATGGCTGACGTATTAAAGGCTTGATGACATGGTGTCATGTGAGCATGGATGTATATTCGGGACGGAACATCGTCTGGGTGTAGCTTTGGAAAATCAAGATCGGGTCAAGATTTTAGCATGACCTTTCATCGCTTTGCTTGCGCAAGGGATCTTGAGTTCCAAGCTTCGACTCAGAAAATGGCCGGCATGGGACATGTATCCAGGCTTGTATGACACGAACTGGGTAAAAACCAACCGAGTCTGGACAGAGTGTGAATCAAGACTCAAACGTGCAGGGTTGACGCTTGGCTAGGATGGGATGTTTGGGATGATCCCGTGCGCGTCCGAGAGGCGTAGGAAGGCCAAACGAAATGCAACTAAGACCACCCCGGGTTAAGGGTTGTAGTGTGCAGTGTATCCGAGGCAGCAGTGTGCGTAGCGTGCGGTGTAACCGAGGCAGCAGTGCGAGTAGTGTGCGGTATAACCGAGGCAGCAGTGCGAGTAGTGTGCGATCTCTAAAATTCTTTTTTCTGAGTAAAACAGAAGTTTTTGAAGAATTTTAAATGTATGTACACAGATGTATATTGATGCATTTTTTTGTATTTTTATTTTTTTTGTAAAATAAAAGTAAAACACATGCACACACACACAACAGTTAAAGAGAAGGGGTAAAATGAAAGTTTGACCCTCATCATCGTTTTAAAAATCTTTTGTTTTGTTTAAAATTTTTTAAAACAAAAAGTCCCCAGCGGAGTCGCCAACTGAAATTACCCGGATCCGGCTCGCGCGCGGAGGCCCCGGCATCTCGCATTCGTGCGTCGCGTTCGGGAAGTCGCCCGGATTCGATAGGCAGCGCGTTCGCGCCCCGGCATCTGGCTCATTCCGTTTTTGCGTGTTGGAGGTGTCTCGCTGTGTTTTCGCTTTGTAGAGTCGCCACGCCGTTTTTATTAAGCCCAAAACATTGAAAAAGGGCATCAGTTTAAAAAAATAAACTGTTTTTGTGTGATGAGATTTTTGAGTTCAGAGATCAGATGACTCCTCGAGAAGAGAATATTAGAATCTTAGAGCTCACCCGAGTCGCCTCGTAAAAACGAGTCTTTCGGTACCCCTTATATTCTTTAACTGTTGTGTGTGTGTATGTGCTTTTAAAAATGTATGCTGTATCGGATGTCTACATTGTACACAACTTTATTGAAATGTATTGAAATAGTGAGGGAAGGAAGCCTTACCAATGTTGGTTCGTGTCTGTCTTCCGCAGGGGAATAGTGTTTGAGAATGGAATAGTGTTCCGGTATGGACCGGAATTGCTTTGGGATGAGCCAGTTGTCCGCGAACAGAGTTTCGGCGTGCGTTGGGATCGCAGGGATCACTCGGGCAGAGGTTCGGCGTGTGTTGGGATCGCAGGGATTACTCGGGCAGAGGTTCGGCGTGCGTTGAGATGGCAGGGATTACTCGGGCAGAGGTTTGGCGTGGGCCGGGATCACCGGTTTGACTCGGGAAGAGCCGGAATGCCTCGAGAAAGACCCGGCAAGGCCTCAGAGTACCACGAGGGGCCTCAGAGTACCTCGAGAGTGCCTCGAGGCAGCGCGGGAGCGCTCGGAGAGGCTTCGGAGCACCACGATGGAGCTCGGAAGGCCTCGAAATGATCCGAAAGGGGCCGGGAGTGCCTCGAGAGGACTTAGAGGGGTGCCGGAAGGCTGGGGGGAGAGGAGAGAAGAGGGAGATGTCTGAAATGAGGGAGGGGGAGCCCTCTATTTATAGTACTCAGAAATGTGCAAGAAGGTCCGTACGGACCTTCTAGGTAATCTAAGATTTTGGTTTTCCTCGATTTGAGGGAATAAGTGGACTTTAAGAGGATTCTGAAATGATGGTGTCTGGTAACAAGAAGGTCCGTACGGACCAACCTTGCATGCATAAAGGTCCGTACGGACCTCCCATGTATTTCAGTAATGATGCTTCTCGGGATTTGAGGGAATAAGTTGGACTTTAAGGGGATTCAGTAATCATTGAAGCAAAGAGGTCCGTACGGACCACATATGCTTTTCCAATTTCTGAAAAATTCCTAAAAAGTCCTTTTGTCCCTTTTTGTCCCAGAAAGGTCCCTCCCTTGGTTTGGCTGGGTGTTTTTGAGGGTTTTGAGTGTCACGGGTCTTTGAGACTGCGTTATTGAGTCTGCGGTGTTTCCCGTGTGCTCGGAAGAGGGTGATCCAGATTGGGGTACTTACAGCCTTGGAATTTGTGTTTGAAGGCGTTTTGTGCCTTAGGATTTGTGTTTGGAGGAGTTTTGTGCCTTGGGATCCGGACTTATGATGAAGGCCGGTTATCTTTTGTCTACTGAGGACAGGGGGGTTCGGTCTTACATTGATGGCCGAGGTTTGCTTTGCCATTTTGGTGGCGAGATCTGAACTTACGATGACGGCCATGGTTTATCAGCTGGGGATATGTATTTTTGTATGGGCCTTTATTGACGGCCGGCGTTTGTTTTGCCGTTTAGTGGATATGTGATTTTTGTTCGAAAGTGTGGAGTTTAGCTCTTATTTGTGCAAATAAAGTGCCTCTCCTTGACATTCATGCTTTGGTGACTTGTACCTTGATGCTATTTTTGCATGTACATGGCTTTTGTAAAAAGAATTGTCGTGTAGGAACGAACTTTGTGAGGAATTTATGTGCAATGTGTGCCGTGTTTTTGTGACGGACTTTTTGTTTGAAAAGGTGTCATGTAGGGATGGATCCCTTTTTTTTGAAAATGTGTCGTGTAGGGACGGATCCCTTTTGTGAAAAAAAAAATGTGTTTGCAGAGACTGATCCCTTTTTGTGAAAAAAGTGTATAGGGACGGATCCCTTTTTGTGAAAAAAGTGTGTAGGGACGGATCCCCTTTTGTGAAAAAAGTGTGTGTAGGGACGGATCCCCTTTTGTGGAAAAAAATGTGTAGGGACGGATCCCATTTTGTGAAAAAGTGTGTGTTAAAGCTTGCCGTGTTGGGACGGACTTTTGTGATTTTTGAGATTGCCGTGTTGGGACGGGCTTTTGTGAGATTTCCGTGTTGGGATGGGCTTTTGTGATTTGCGAGATTGCCGTGTTGGGACGGACTTTTGTGATTTGCGAGATTGCCGTGTTGGGACGGGCTTTTGTGATTTGTGAGATTGCCGTGTTGGGATGGAATTTTCTGATGAGTGATATGTGTCCTCATTTTTTTTGTATATTCGTTTAAGTACTGTTATTGATGTACCTTTGCTGTGTTTACCTGCAGGATGAGGTGCCTTCGTCTGAGAAGGCGAAAAGGATGAAGTCGCGGGGTTCCTTGAGGCCGTGGTTGAGGTGTGGCGGAACATGCCTGATATCTCCCGGGATGGGAGACCAAGCCCGCGGAGGCTGGTCATTGCTACTGGGCTGAATGTGTTTGTGGAGAACTTGGCCGGGTTGGCGGAGACACAAAAGAACAAGGGTGTCTTTCTGGCCTTGTCTGAGTATTGGTGGGATACCAAGCACACCTTCCACTTTAGATGGGGGGAGATGACGCTAACTCCCACGGACTTTGCGGCTATCACCGGGCTTTCCTTTAAGGGGGAGTCGGTGAAATAGAGGGATCGGATGTCTGATGAGCTGCTGACCGAGCTGTTGGGCTTTGCGCCTTGGCCCCGTAAGGGATTGTGTATGGTGTATCATGATGTGGAGGCGAAGATTACCGCCAACATCGGGGAGTACAGCCGGGGCACTGGGGTAGTGACGGCGGAGCAGCTGGCGCGCTCGTTTTTGTGGTTCGCCCTTTCCGAGACTTTGTTCTCGAATCATGCTTCCATTGCTCTTTTCCCTCTGCTCGAGAGTTTGGTGGACTTGGAGAGGGTTTGTGATATCGCCTGGGGCGAGGCGGGCTTGGCGGAGCTCTACTTCACCACGGACAGATTCAGTCGGGGCGCGATTAGTTCCCTGGGATGCTTTGACTTCGCGCTGGAGGTATGAGTTTATTGCTGTTGTAGTTTAGCACTTCATCATTTATCCATTTTTTTTCTTTTTCTTTTCCTTGTCTGAGCATTATCTGCTTTTTTGTGGCATGCGTGGTGCTACGAGATCTTCTGGTGTCAGCCGTGGGATTGGCAGGACGAGGCCATGTTCGGGTATCCCGCCATGTTATGCTGGGCTCGCTCTTTGAGGAAGAGGAGGACGAGCCGGGGAAGGATCACTGTCACATATAAGGATGTGCAGCGATTCCTGGAGAGGGACAACCCAGAGGGGTGTCAGCTGTGCCCTTGGACGCGGTATGGCGAGGATGAGCTGGAGGGCGCTCCGGTGATGACGTGATAGAGGAAGCTTCTTCGGGGCTTCACTTGCGACTCCATGTATTTGGGGAAGAGGATTTTCTGGCAGCATGGCGCAGGTGTTCCCCCTATGGCTACGAGGGATCCGCCCTTTCGGATGATGAGTCCTGCTGATATGGACTTGCTGGAGTTCGAGCGGTACCGGGCCGGCGTTAGTGTCGAGGAGTTCGTCCTGGAGGGCGAGGAGTATGCGGCCTTCGTTAGGCAGAAGTTGAGGCCGCTACAGGTGTTGGCGAGGGAGAGACAGACTGGTTCATCGCATCCTCCTGATGTCTCGGTGCCTGGGCCGGAATTCACTTACGTTCGCGGGGACTCTTTGAGGAGGAGGGTGTCGGTGCCGATCCCAGAGCATGGTCCTGCCACCTATCGGGTTGACCCGGATGCTGCGGTGAGTTTGTTGACTCTTTTCCATCTTGGCATCTTTTCTCTATATTTCTCTTTTTGTCGAGTATTTTCGTATCTCTTTTTCTAAGCCTTTCTTTTATTGTTTGTTGTGTAGGTCTCGGGACGGACCGTTGACATGCTTACCCGCCGGTACGTGGGGTTGAGGGCCTTTATGAAGAAGCTTCTAAGGAAGATGTCATGCGGGTCTTCGCGGAGTGCGGCGGCATTCGAGACAATGCCTTCGAGGAGGTCTGTGGATACTCCTTCTTCGAGGGCTGAGCCGGAGCCACAGCCTGAGGTGTCGGTTCGGGAGCGACATAGCTTTGATGCGGGGACTTCTTCGGGGACCCGAAGGCTGCAGACCCTTCATCAGTTCTTTCCTCCGTCGGGTGCGCAGGGTGAGGGTTCGTCCTCGGTTCCCTTCATCGATCCTTTTGTCGGGCTTGATCCTTCGGACTACCTCGAGTATTCGATCGAGGAGGGAGTCGAGTTTTCTGACAATGAGGAGGTGACTGCCGGGTTCGCCGAGATGCAGGGGTTCCCGTTTGATGAGGCTGATGATGATGAGTCGGAGTAGGACTCCTTTTATTTCCCTCTTTTTTTGTATTGTAACAGACATTTGTACCTGTAATAAAATACTCGTATTTGGCATAGCAAAGCATTTTATTTGAGATGTAATGATTTATTCGTGATTCCGGGGGACTGGCCTAGGAATTGTTGCTAGCTTATTTTATTTTTGTGCATGTCACATGAGCTAGGAATGCATTTGTGGTTAGTGTATGGGGGCTGGAAACAGCTTTGGCAGGATTTTGACCAATCGGGTGCAAGGTCCTGCTGCGGGCAGCAACTGTTTTGCAGTTGCTGAAAATTTTAGCCATGTTGCAAATTGGTCCATTTTTGGAGAGGGATAAGATTTTCTGAAAATCTGGATTTCCCTCATCTCCCCACTCCCATTGGCAGTCAACTTCGACCCTTCTTCCCCATTTTCTCAAAAACTTCCATTTTTGTCATGGATTCATCGTTTGTTTCGAGAATTTCGCCGAGGTTTTCGAAGGAGAGGCAAGCACACTTCCTTGAGCGTCTCAAGATGTGGATGAGGCACCACATGAGGCAAAATAAACGGGCTTTTGAGGTGAGATTTCGACTCCGCTCGGTTTGGTCCCTTAAGGAGTTAGTTCCTGATTGGGAGTTGTTGCGGGCTACTGCAAGGTTCTGGGATGTTAGGAGGCATGTGTATAGCTTCTCCTACAATGAGGTTACGCCCACTTTGAGGATTTTCGAGCTTTACTTGGAGGACTGGAGGTGGAGGCCATCTCGCTTCCTTTGATCGGGGGTGCGACGGTGAGCGTGAAGCTCGCATATTTTCTTCGGACTTCATTGGAAGAAGCGCAAGATATGACTTTTGATTCTGGTCATGTCGATATTTTTGCCCTGCCTGAGAGATTCATGGGTGATGACGAGAGTGACGTCTCGTGGGATGCGTTTGCTTTATGCGTGATAGCAACTCTTTTCTTGGTCAGCTCCCTTGGGGTATGCGACGGTGTTCTGTTGGATGTGGTAGGGCACTGCTGGGCCGATGAGGATATTGCTCTGTTGGTTCTGGGGGAAACCCTTCACGGCATTGATCGCTTGGCCACGGGGGACAGGTTCATGCGAGGAGGTGTGATGATGCCCGATTTTTCTTTTCTTTGAAAATCATTTTTTTATCGGAGTCGCCCCACCGTTTTTAGTTTAAGGGCCAAAACTTTGAAAAATACCCAATATTTAGAGAAAATGAGTTCGGAGGTCACATTACACTCCGGGAAGAACGTTTAGCGTTCACCCGGAATGCCTCGTATGACGAGTCTTCCTCACTTGAAACTTTTTTGTGTGTGTGTGTGTGTTTTAAAAAAAATACTTCAAAAAAGGGTTTTCTGGAAATAAATGAAATATTAAGGACTGAACTAAAAAACAGTTTGAAAACAGTGATTAAATTGAAAATAACAGAAAACTGGAAAACTGTTTGCAGATGATAATGTCATCCGCGTGGATGAGACTGTAGTGCAATCTTATCCGCGCGGATGGGCCTGCAGTGTCAATATTTTTTTACAGTTTCCAATTTAGTCACTGTAATTTCCAGAATTAACTGGATTTACAGGACTTAACTGGAAATATAACTGAAAGCAGAAAATGAAGGAATTGTTTGGATTTTTGGCATCCATATTTTGTCCTCTCTTTTCCTAGACTTTGATTAGTGGTCATAAGTGATGAATCCACTTAATCAAGCCATCCCGGGGGTACATTAGGACTTTGAAAACATGTCATTTGCTAGGGACAAGGGGGATTATGACATGAAAAGTAATTTAACAAGAAAAGTTAGGTCAAGATGTATCAACTTTAGAGGAAGGTCTCTAAGGTGGCCATTAAGAGGACCATCCTTGAGACCTATACTCAAGTGTATCTCCTACATCTTGTGTGACCTAGTTTATGAGTCTAGATGATTTTCATCCAAGGAAAGAGTTCCAAGGTAAGCATCTTAGACTAGGGAGGGGGATTTGCAAGGAAATGAGCAATTTAGACCATTTGAAATGATCATCTATGGAGATTGACTCCAAGATGACCATAATTAGGTCAAGAAAGCAAGTAAAGACTAGAAATGTAAAGAAACATGGAAGTAAAAATTGTGGACCATTTAGAAGTGGTCATCCATGGAGATGGACTCCAAGGTGACCATCTTCCAGGTCAAATGAACTAGAGCCAAATAACAAGTAAAGACTTAGTTAATGTAAAGGGACAAGGGAGAGACATAATGTAAAGTGTGGATCCTTGTAGAGAATCATCCATGGAGATGAACTCCATGGAGATCCTCTTGGATCCTAGGACAAAGGGGGAGGGGAGATGAACAACAAAGTAAACAAACAAGGCTACATCATTTATATATGAAGTGTATGCATGAATAAAGGAGATTTGAGTAAGGGGGGGTGAGGGTTTACCAATGTTTCTTGGGTTGGTGTTTAAGGTTTGAGAGATTTCAAGGCTTAGAAGTGGTTTGGTAGTGGATTTGAGGTTGGATTTGATGTTGAATTGGAGTTGTGGGAGTGTTTAAGGCTGTTTTGAGGAGGGATTTCGGCAGAGTAACACTAGAGAAAGGTGTTTGTTGCTGCTGAAAATGAAGGAGAAAGGCTGAATTTATAAATTATCTGGGGGTACAATCTTATCTGCGTAGATAAGATTGGCCGATATCATCCGCGAGGATAAGATCGTCGGCGTGCCTGAACTGCAAAAAAGCAGTTTTGGCTGTTTCTTATTTGGTCAAAAAGGTGATTTTACTTGGAAATGATGATTTCCAGCGAGGTCTTTGGCCACTTTTTTATTCCTAAAAGGTCCTTCCTCATTTAAATTGTCAAAATAATGTCCAAAATGCCCCTAAATGATTATAAATCATTAATTTGGGCTGACGGAACATTAACGACCCAGATTGGGGCACTTACAGGGGGAAGTCATGTTTTGCTCACCCTGTGGTTTCGAGAGAGGCTTCAAACTATGCCTGAGTCTCCGGCATCTTTTAGTCCGTGGACGTTTTCTCAGCTACTTGTCTTGGATGTGGACCAGTCTGCTTGGGAGAGATGGATGGCACAGCTTGGTACGCATCAGATCCGTTGGTGGGTTCCTCATTGGGGGATTGAGATTAGGAGGACCTTTCAGGAAGGTTCCTATGTTGTCAGAGTTTCAGGGTTGTCTTGGTCCTCTTTTTATGTTCCGTCGCTTGTTTCCAGGCAGTTCGGGATGAGGCAGGAGCCTTTGCTGGGCTGGGATGACATTGCCACCATGGAGGTAGCTTCTCTCTGTATGACAGATTCATATGCCTTTTTGTATTTTCTGAGGATATGGAAGTATTCAGCTTTCCCTCATGTGGTACTCCTTAGACTTCGGGAGAATGTTGTGTTGACCACCGAGTACCTGGATTGGTATGAGCAGCATGTCGGGCAGACCCAAGTGGTTTTGGGGAGCAGACACGAAGCAATTCTGGGGCAAGGTTTCCGTCTTAGCTACAGCCTTAGAAGTGCAGAAGCCTGGTCTAACCCTCAGAATGTTACAGGAGACGCTTTGTTTGACTATGAGACCAGAGTTGATCGACTGACGGAAAGAGGTCCCCTTTTGCAGACTCGCAGGGAGGAAATCCAAATCGAGGCACGGGCAAATGAGGCTCTGCGAGCCGCTGGATTGTTTGACTCGACGGAGAGGACCCCTGATCTTGGAATAAGAGAGACAGAGTTGGCTCACGTGGAGAGAAGGAAGACGCACCAGGGACGAGGGAAGAGATGGAAGAATGGCGAGGGGACAAGCGTGAGTGGCGCGGAATGACCTCCTAAGTATCCATTCATTGCATTGCAGACACATTATTTGTTAAATGTATTAAGCTGTCTTATAGCATATTGTGAACTTGAGAGTAGACCGTGCTTGTACTCATCAAGAAGTGTTTAATCGTTAGTGATTTGTGATTTACTTTTAAAGCTTTGTCGAGATGCAAGATCTCTTGCTTGCTTTTTGTCTGATGCCTTGGCGGCGTCCAGCTTTGGACTTTGTTGCATTTGTAGACAGAACCAGTCTGAGCCTTGGTGGCATCC
Source organism: Adenophora triphylla var. japonica (assembly GCA_022495995.1). Classification (NCBI taxonomy): domain Eukaryota; kingdom Viridiplantae; phylum Streptophyta; class Magnoliopsida; order Asterales; family Campanulaceae; genus Adenophora; species Adenophora triphylla. The sequence goes on along the minus strand of JAFEMH010003557.1, from coordinate 163,333 downwards.
ATTTTTTTTTGGATTTTTGTGTTTGGATTGATCTGAGCCTTGATGGGCATCCAAATTTTTTGTTTTTTTGTGTGTTTTTAGACCGAACCAATTAAGGCTGCCTACGTTCCCCCCGGACTGAGGGGCTCAGGTCTCCATAGTTTGACACTTTCTTGAAGTGACGGGGAGACAAAAAGTTGATCTTCTTTAGGCGAAGTATCTGCGGAGCTTGCTTCTGTTGACTGGATTCATGAAGGGATTGCCGTCTATGGTGAGCTTCATGGCACCTCCGGAGAAGATCTTTGTACCACGAACGGGTCGATCCATGTTGGTTCCCATTTTCCAAGCGGGTTGGTTCGGGTGGGAGGCTTTTCTTTGAGTACCAAATTGCCTTCCCTGATGTCTCGAGATTTGACTTTCTTATCGAAAGCCCTAGCCATTCTGCTTTGGTAGGCTAGGATGTGCTCCATGGCCTTTAGTCGGTGCTCGTTTAGCAGGGCTAATTTGTTGTGTCGGATTCGGAGCCATTCGACTTCGTTGATCTCGTTTTCCAACAACACTCGGAGTGAGGGGATTTCCAACTCTACGGGCAGTACTGCCTCCATCCCATAGGTTAGGGCGAATGGAGTTTTTCTCATGGCGGTTCTGACTGATGTTCGGTAGCCCCAAAGTGCCAGGTGCAGCTTCTCGGGCCAATCGCGTCCTCGTACCGTCATTTTTTGAACGATCCTTTTGAGGATTTGTTCGCTGCTTCCACTGTGTCGTTAGTTTGCGACCTGTAAGGAGAAGACTTATGGCGTGTGATCTTGAATTCGGCCAATAGTCTGTCGTATTCTCCTTCGAAGTGAGATCCATTGTCTGAGATGACCTCGTTCGGGATGCCGTATCGGCAGATGATGTTTTCTTTGGAGAATTACGCTACCTTCTTGGAGGTCAGCACTTTGTAGGACTTGGCTTCGACCCATTTTGTGAAGTAGTCGATGGCTACCATGATGAACTCGTGGCCGTTACTGTCGCGGAGCGATCTTCCCGATGAAGTCGATTCCCCAAGTGGTGAAGGGCCAGGGAGTGGTCATGCAATAGAGATCATGAGGGGGAAGATGGTTAAGGTTGGAGAACCGTTGGCACTTATCGCAGCTTCGGACAAAGTGGATGCAGTCTGCCTCCATGGAGATCCATGTTGGTGTAATGCCCTAGGCTATAGTAATGTTTAACTTGAACCGTTATGTATCATCTTTATCATTTATTATAGAGCGTGTTTATTCTGTTCATTATATGTTTGCATGTTTATTATATTGAACTGCGTTCCTAGTTGTTGTGAACAACTAATATAAGTTGGTAATGGATAATCATAGAGATGATTATATGTAAGGAGATGCACATTACACTTATGGATACTTTCTAGAGAACAAGTATTGGAGATGACCTACTTATGATATTTATGACATGGTTTGTTGTCATGATTAAATCTCATGATAGTCGTGTTATTGAATTCTTAGTACCTGAGATTATCATCATCTTCCACATGATGAAGATCATGTTTGATATAGTCTAACACTATCTTTAATCGGATAGCAATAAGGGCTATGTTAGCACATTTGGATTCATGTAGGGAAGAATGATAAGTTAAGAAGGGATTTGTGCCTCTTATGAAGAGAGATGTTTGCTTGGGCCCCTCGATGAATGATGTTGATGAAATGTGTGGCCACACTCAAGTGATTTGATAGAGATCAAATGCATTTGGACTATCAACATATTCGGAATCGAGAAAGCATTGAACAAGATGAGTTGACCTAGACCATGACTCATGTTCAATTGGACATCGTGGACAAAGGGATTATGACATTTGATCTATCGAAGAATCAAGCTTTGATGTTATATTAATTGGGTGGATATAATGGTTTGCTAGAAGCCACTTATGTCTTGTGAGGTCATGTTTTGACTCACTACCAACATTATATAATTCCTTTTGGGTCACACACAAAAAACGAATTTGATTCTGACTGAAACATAGAATTATGGCATGGTATACCATGCGACATACTTGGCCACATTGAAAATTCGTTTTCTGGCCTGTTATGCCGTGCGACATATCTTGCCAGTCGTTGGACACGACTCGTGCTCTTGAGAACGAGTCATTCTCAGATTCCGCACGACTAATTTTTGGGGCACGACTCGTATCACGACTGATTTTGGCCTGGCACGACTCGTTCCCTTGGGCACAACTCGTGCCCGTAGCGAATTTTAGTCCGTATGCGGTTCCAAGGCCGGATTGGTTTTATATTTAGTAAGGTTTCTACCCTAATTGTTAGGGGATTTATATGGGATATAAATACAAATTTTCCGCTGCGTTTGTAACCCCAAAACCCAACAGTGGTATCATAGCCTTGTCTTGCCATGATTAGGATTAAAATTGCTTGCTAGATTTAATTTGATTATTTGCTACCTGCTGTATGAAATAGATCTAGATATATGTATTTTGTTTTTGTGAAAAACAAGTATATATGATATGCCATGTTCATGATTAATGATGAATTAATTTGATTAGTTTATCACATAGTTTATTGATCTATTAATATGATTATTTAGATTTGTAATTTCTCAAAATTAAAATCAAATTATTTGTATGAAATTTTGTGAAGTCCTATGTTCATGATTATGTTCACATGAGATCTATGTTACAACCATGCGATGTTTGTTACAATATGAAAACCTTCTAAATATTTAAGTCTTATGCCATTCCTTGATTAGAACACTTGTGAAATTTTAGAGTATTTTGATGTAGTTTCAGCTCAGTTGGGTGCATCATTATATCTTAATTTGTGATCAAGATGAGATTATGGTTGCTGTAGTTTTGGCCATAGTCAGGTGCATCGTTCCGTGTCTCATACGTTTGAAAAAGGTTTTGACTTAATTGGTGCTTTCAAATGAGATTTGATCCAAGGCATAGATGAGATTTAAAACTTGTTTTCGACATATGATCTCTAAGGAAATCTCATAAAAAAATCTAAGAGTCATATAGAGATATGATTGATGTTTCTACCTAAATAGCTTGATTTCGGGTATTAGCTCAGTTAAACCGGAATTAAGTGAAATATGGATCTTAGCCTACTATGATTATATGATACATGTTTATATTTGAAGGTGTATAATTTAGTGGGAGTATTTATGAAATACATTATTTGCTCTTAGATGATAAATGTGTTGATATTGATATATGCATATATTGTTTGCATATTTTAGTGTAAAATGGCTAATCACAATAATCAACCCCTGTCACTACGATCAGTCCTTGAAAAGGACAAGCTTGAGGAGAACGGTACAAACTATTCCGATTGGATCAGAAGCCTTAGAATTCTTCTAAAGCAAGAGAAAAAACTGTACGTTCTCAATGAACCCATTCCACCTCAACCTGCTCTAAATGCTTCTAGGGCAGATAGGGATACACATAAGAAACATAATGATGATTCTACAGATGTTGCATGCCTTATGCTTGCCACTATGTCTAAGGCTCTTCAGAAGGACATTGATCACATAGATACATCATTTGATCTTGCTGAGCGCTTAAAGGAAATGTTCCAAGTGCAAGCACGAAATGAGCGGTTTGATGTGGTTAAGGCTCTAACTGCATGCAAGATGCAAGAGGGGCAATCGGTGGGAGCTCAAGTCCTTAAGATGAAGGGTCACATTGAGCGTCTCAAAAGGCTTGGAAATTCGTTGAGTTTGGAACTCGCCACGAATTTGATATTAAATTCATTGCCTGAAAGTTATGGTCATTTCATTATGCACTATCACATGACTGGCATGGATAAGAATCTCTCGAAATTGTATGTGATACTTAAGACCGCAGAGAAGAATATCAAGAAGCCCCAAACCGATACTATGTTAATGGTTAACAAAGGCAAATGGTTCAAGAAAGATGGCAAAGGTAAAGCAAGTGTTGCTAAGCCTAAGGCAAAGGTTTCCATTGCCGGAGAGGCTCCCAAGGCATCTCAAAAGGATGCGGTTTGCTACCATTGTCAAGAGGTTGGTCATTGGAAGCGCAACTGCAAGGCTTACAAGGAAGGCCTAAAGGCGAAGAAGGGCAATACGATTGCTGCTGATTCATGTATCTATATGATAGATATTTTTCTTTCTGTTTCTAGTTCATGGGTATTAGATACCGAATGTGGATCTCACATTTGTTTAAATGTGCAGGGACTAAGGAATAGAAAGCTGCTCAAACAAGGTGAAGTTGACCTACGTGTAGGGAATGGAGCAAGAGTTGTTGCATTAGCCGTAGGGACATATGATGTAACTTTACCTAGTGGCTTAGTACTTGTTTTGAACAATTGTTACTATGTTCCGGATTTGAGTAGGAATATTATTTCTGTTTCTTGTTTGGATAATGAAGGGTATAATTTTCTTATTAAGAATAAGAAGTTTTATATTTATTTAAATGATATGCTTTATGGTATTGCAAATTCATTTAATGGCCTTTATGTTCTTGATGTTGATGAGAAACAAAATAGTGTTGAAAATGTTTATCATGTGGACAAGAAATCTAAACCGAATGATGTGAACAACTCGTTCATGTGGCATTGCCAGCTTGGTCATATAAACGAGAAACGCATTTCTAAACTCCACAAAGATGGAATGTTAGACTCACATGATTATGAATCATATGAGATATGCGAATCTTGTTTATTGGAAAAAAATGACCAAACCACCCTACACTAAGAGTAGTGAAAGGGCTAGTGACTTATTGGGCTTAATACATACTGATGTATGCGGACCAATAAACAGCATTGCTAGGGGAGGATTTCGGTATTTCATTACATTCACCGATGACTTATCTAGATATGGCTATGTCTATCTAATGAAGTCAAAGAGTGAATCATTTGAGATGTTTAGAACATTTCAAAATGAAGTACAAAATCAACTTGGAAAAATAATTAAAGCACTTCGATCCGATCGTGGTGGTGAGTATTTGAGCCAAGAGTTTGACAATCATCTCAAAAACTGTGGAATTGTTTCAGAGTTGACTCCACCCGGAACGCCACAATGGAATGGTGTTTTCGAGAGGAGGAATAGAACCCTATTAGATATAGTTCGTTCGATGATGAGTCAAGTAGACTTTCCTATATCCTTTTGGGGACAAGCATTAGAGACTGCTGCGTTCACACTGAACAGAGTCCCTACTAAATCGGCTTCTAAGACCCCACATGAGATGTGGCATGGAAGAAAACCTAGTTTGTCTTTCATGAGGATTTGGGGTTACGAAGTTTATGTGAAGAGAATTGTCTCCGATAAGTTAGAACCTAAATCCGACAAGGTTATTTTCGTTGGTTACCCTAAGGAAACCAAAGGGTATTATTTTTACAACCGCAATGAGAACAAAGTGTTTGTTGCTCGATATGGTGCTTTTCTTGAGAAATAGTTTCTCAATAAAGTATCTAGCGGGAGTAAAATTGATCTTGAAGAAATTCAAGAACCCGAAAATAATATGGAACCGATAGTAGAGACTGAACCAAGTCCACAAGAAGTTGTGGAACCGGTTCAAGATCTAACAAGTCCATCGTAGATCGGATAGGTTACGATCCGCACCCGAGAGATATGGATTTCTCGTGTCGGAAAGTAATAAAGTGGAAGTCATTGAGAATGATGAACCTACTTCCTATCAAGAGGTGATGTCCGATCCCAATTTGGATAAATGGTTAGAAGCCATGGAATCCGAATTGCAATCCATGTCAGATAATCAAGTTTGGAACTTGATTGAGCCACTCGAAGGTGTAAAAACCATAGGGTGCAAGTGGGTCTTCAAGAAGAAGACTGACCCATGGTGTAGACTATGATGAAACCTTCTCGCCTATTGCCATGATTAAGTCTGTTAGAATTTTAATTGCCATAGCTGCGTATTATGACTATGAGATATGGAAAATGGATGTCAAAACCGCTTCCTTAATGGAAAACTACTAGAGGATGTGTATATGACACAACCCGAAGGTTTTGTAGATCCAAGAAATTCTAACAAGGTGTGCAAGTTGCAAAGATCCATTTATGGATTGAAGCAAGCTTCATGGAGTTGGAATCTTTGGTTCGATGAGAAAATCAAAGAGTTTGGTTTTTTCAAGAACGAAGATGAACCTTGTGTATACATGAAATTTAGTGTGAGCGTTGTGCTATTTCTCTTATTGTATGTTGATGACATCTTACTCAATGGAAATGACATTCCTGCACTTCAGACTGTCAAGTCTTGGTTAGGGAAGTGTTTCTCAATGAAAGATATGTGCGAAGCTGCTTACATCCTTGGTATCAAGATCTATAGAGATAGATATAAGAGGATAATTGGTTTGAGTCAAAGTACCTACATTGACAAGGTTCTTAGAAGATTCAAAATGAAAAATTCTAAGAGAGGCAACTTGCCAATGGGTCATGGTGTTACTCTTAGCAAGACACAGTGTCCTAAGACAACTAATGAGCAAAAGAGGATGAATGAAGTTCCATACACTTCGGCTATTGGATCTATCATGTACGCTATGATTTGTACTAGACCCGACGTCTCGTATGCTTTGAGCATGACGAGTCGATACCAATCTGATCCTGGTGAGAACCATTGGATGGTAGTCAAGACGATCCTAAAGTACTTAAGAAGGACTAAGGATCCGTTCTTGATATTTGGAGGGATGGAAGAAGATCTTGTTGTAAGAGGTTACACAGATGCTAGCTTCCAAACCAACAAGGATGATTTCCGATTGCATTCAGGATATGTGTTTGTGCTTAACGGAGGTGCGATATGTTGGAAGAGTTCCAAGTAGAGTACTATTGCTGATTCTACTACTGAGGCCGAATATATAGCGGCATCCGATGCAACTAAGGAGGCAGTTTGGATCAAGAAGTTCATTAGTGACCTGAAAGTTGTTTCAAGTATCACTAATCCGGTGGAACTTTATTGTGACAATAATGGTTCTATTGCGCAAGGAAAGGAACCAAGGTTACATCAGCGATCCAAACATATACTTAAACGTTTCCATCTCATTCGAGAGTTCATTGATCGGGGAGACGTTAAGATATGCAAAGTATCAACCGATGATAACATTGGGGATCCGCTTACAAAGCCCCTTGCACAAGCAGAGCATGATGGTCATGTGAGGTCCATGGGTATTAGATACATAGATGGAGCCTAGTGCAAGTGGGAGATTGTTGGTGTAATGCCCTAGGCTATAGTTATGTTTAACTTGAACCATTATGTATCATCTTTATAATTTATTATAGAGCGTGTTTATTCTATTTATTATATGTTTGCATGTTTATTATATTGAACTGCATCCCTAGTTGTTGTGAACAACTAGTATAAGTTGGTAATGGATAATCATAAAGATAATTATATGTATAGAGATGCACATTACACTTATGGATACTTGCTAGAGAACAAGTATTAGACATGACCTACTTATGAGATTTATGACATGGTCTGTTGTCATGATTAAATCTCATGATAGTCGTGTTATTGAATCCTTTGTACCTGAGATTATCATCGTCTTCCACATGATGAAGATCATGTTTGATATAGTCTAACACTGTCTTTAATCGGATAGCAATAAGGGCTATGTTAGCACGATTGGATTCATGTAGAGAAGAATGATAAGTCAATATGGGATTTGTCCCTCTGATGAAGAGAGATGTTTGCTTGGGCCCCTCGATGAATGATGTTGATGAAATGTGTGGCCACACTCAAGTGATTTGATAGAGATCAAATGCATTTGGACTATCAACATATTCGAAATCGAGAAAGCATTGAACAAGATGAGTTGACACTACCAGAAAAAGGTCATTTAGCGACGGAAATTTCCGCCGCTAAAATTATATTTCCGTCGCTAAAATAAATCACTGACGGAAAAATTCCGTCGGTGGTCCGCCGCTACCAGCTCGTCGCAGTGCTCCGACGGGTCAATTTCCGCCGCTATTTTTTTCTTTTACCGACGGAATTTAATTCCGCCGGTGAATTAATGGTTTCAGCGACGGAAAATTCCGCTGCTATATTAATTTAATTTAATTAAATTTTCATTTCAGCGGCGGAAATTTCCGTCATTTGTAATAAAAATTAATTTAATTAAATTAATTTCGGCGGAAATTTCCGTCATTTGTAATAAAATTTAAATTAAAATTAAATTATTTCGGCGGCGGAAATTACGTCAGAAATTATTTAATTTTAATTTAAATTTTATTACGACAGAATTTTCCGTGAAATCAAAAATTAAATAAAAATTAAATGATTATAGCGGCGGAAATTCCGTCATTGAAATTAATTTATTTAATTAATTTTTATTTCGGCATTAATTTCGGCGACGGAAAATTCCGTCGGCGGTCTGAAAATAAATTTAAAAAAATAATTTAAAATATCAATAAACCAAAATTTTTTGTACCGATATAACATTTCAATTTATAAAACTAAAACTATAAAAACTAAAATTCAAATATCGGCGTACCAAATAAAAACTAAATACCACCGTACCAATTCGGGAGGGGAGAGGGGGAGAGGGGGAGGGGAGAGGGGGAGAGGGGGAGGGGGAGGGGGAGAGGGGAGAGGGGTGGAGCGGGGGAGAGGCGGGGGAGGGGCTCCGCGGGTACCAAATGTCTCAAATGTTTACAAACAAGTATAATTTAATACAAAAATGTCTAAAAATCCGCAATCAACTTTGGGGGCGGAAATTACCACAGGAGTCTGGCCGAGATGAGCCATCAACGGCGCCAATTGTCTTTGAGTCTCTGCATGTTGTCTTTGAATCTACGCATGACGTCGATCGTTCTCCTCCTGCATCTGCGTCTCGACGCCAAAGCATCCGCAAGCTTTGCCGCTCGCGTTTCTCCTCCTCCAACGCAGCCTCCAGAGTGTCGACCCTCGGATCATGAAACGTGGGGTGGGCTACATTTCGCCGACGGCCGGTCGGACGTCGACGGGCATTGCCGCCCGTAATCCCCATCCCTAACACTCGGGCTCCTCTCCTTGGATGTCCACGAGAGGTGACCTCGTGCCAAACATCGAGCACGAAGGGGACGGGCTCGCGGGAGGCGTTCCTTCGGGAACAACGGCGGCTTGATATGCGGCTGAAAAATAAAACAAACAATTATAATCATATACACAATGTAAGGTACATAAATAAATTTACATATTCAAAATCAAGTCATTTAATGATAGTTTACTTACAAAGGCATTAGCGAGATCGATCGTCAACCCATTGCGAGGTTGATCGGGCGCGTAGAATTCCGAATATGGGTGCTAGCGTAAACATCCACAAAGCGATATTCGGACCATACTCCCTTTCCTATAAATAAAATAAGCGAGATTATTACTTTGAAATTGTATATATAAATGCAACATTTAAGCGATTTAAAAGCATGCATACACTACATTTACACTAAAACTATGGATTTCATAGCATCAACATTGGCTCCCGGCTAACATACGTACATAAACCTATTTAAAAGCATCCATACACTACTACATTTAAATTAACATACATACCATGCGGTCGTGATGCTCGGCGGCCGTGGCGTCCCCGGTATGCAACGCCGCCGACCCCGAGGAGCTTTGCTCATTGGCCTTGGCTTTGTTCGGATATAGCCTTCGCCGCGAGCGACTCCCAATATTCGCAAAATTGACCAAACACCTCATCGGTCATAAAAGTAGGACACAAGGGCTGTTCTCCCGCCATGAGCCGAGTAGTATAATAATTTTTCTTCGTGGTACCTATAAAAAATATGAGTATCTCGTAAACATATAATGATGACATTATAAAATTAAAAGACTATAATCATTGTTAATTAAACTAATTAAGGATAGATAAATATGTTACAAATAAAATCCTTAAATAGCTTGTGAGCACGCTCATCGAAAACATATCTAGCCGTCGCATCGCTGATGTCTGGCGCCCAATAATATTTAGCCTACAACATATAATGATAACATTACAAAACTAAAAGAGTACAATCATTATTAATTATAACATTTTAATAACAAACTAACATTTAAGTTTTAAATAAAAACCATTAACACATTACCTTAAACTCATCCCACGCATCGTCCTTACGCCTCTGTGGCAATTTTTTCCAGTTGGGCCAAAACTTCGGTCATTTTTCGAGACCGCCAGTATTGCCCGATCTTAGTCCCTGTGGTGGGGTATCCACCTACAAACCTGCCAAGTATATTTATACAATAACATTTTAACTTAAATAATGAATTATATATAAAGCAAAAAGGAACCAACTTATATCAAATTAATGAAGAGTTACTTACTGGTCATAAAGTGATGATATCTGACAAATATCCTCCCCTCGGAATCGACAGTAGTGCGAGTACCGGCCCTGAGAGGTGGAGCTAGTACTACTGCGTGAAGGGTCGACATCATCGCTACCGGATCGGGACGGTTTGCGTCCCCAAGAATCAATGTGTAAATAGGCTTAGTCTTCTTACCCTTGCCCTTTCTACTAGAACTCATACTGTATTACAGTAAAAATATTAAAATATACAACTTTAACAATAGGAAACAATATATTCACAATACATCTAAAACTTTAAAGTTCTAATAATCTAAAGCATTCACAATACATATAAAACTTTAAACTATTAATAATATAAAGCATTCACAATACATATAAAACTTTAAAGTTCTAATAATCTAAAGCATTCACAATATATATAAAATGACGGATATTAAAAATAATCTAAAGCATTCACAATACATATGAAACTTTAAAGTTCTAATAATCTAAAGCATTCACAATACATATAAAACTTTAAAGTTCTAATAATCTAAAGCATTCACAATACAATTTTAAACTTTAAACTATTATTAATCTTCGTCCCCATCATCATCATTTGGACTCGAATTACTACAAAACTCGAGTTCTTCATCTTCGTCTTCGGACTCTGATGAATCAAACTCTGGTTCCTCTTCCTCTTCCTCTTCCTCTTCCTCTTCCTCTTCCTCTGATTCATCAATATCAATGTGCGCGAGATGACCTGAACGAGGCGGGGGAGTTGGCAAATTCACTGGTAAGATATCCTCCTCTAGGGCCTTGCATTGTACAGGAGAAGAAGGTCTTGGAAGTGGTTGTGGAGAAGGGTATGCAAAATGGACAGAAAATTACATTCCCAGGAGAAGCCGATGAAGCTCCTGACACTCTTACTGGAGACATAGTCTTTGTACTACAACAGAAAGAGCACCCAAAGTTCAAGCGAAAGGGTGATGACATATTTGTTAGGGGCTAAATATCGTTTACCTAAATTCCAAGGGAGTCAAATGCAAAATCTCTCCTTTTCAATTTCAGATCTACAAAAAGCTGGACCGGATCGGATGGATTAATTTCACAATAAACAGCGCGCCAAGTTGGCGCTCATTTAAAATTTCAAAATTTCCGAACGAACAACAAGCAGATAATCCAATTCAAACTTTCAAACCAAATTAATCAGACACCTCTAAATCCCTCTCTCCCATCCTCTCTCTCTCTCTCTCTCTCTCTCCCGCAATTGAATTTGAAAAAACAAATATCGAGCCGCTCTTACCACAGTGCTATTTCATCTTTAATTTCAGGTAATTCCACATTTCAATTCTCTCCCTTCACATGCAGGGTCCGAATGCGGGTTCGACTTCCCAGATTCCTTGACTTCCGAACAATGCACGAGGCCACTAGAGGGTGTCTTTGCCTCCTAAGCCTTCATCGCGGATGACGGATATGGAGCTTGATGATGAGTGCGAGGAGACAACCCTTCACGATGTCAACATTGAAGCTTACGATGTAGATGATGACATGAACGGTGGTGGGGGCCAGAGAGTACAGTGTGCTCAGCAGTAATGATGTGGGTCTTTGTTTTCTGGATATCTTAGTTATGACTTATGAGACAATAATCTCCAGAGTGTTGTCTAATAGTTGGTTAGTTCCTTGTTTTGGACTAATCTTGTTTTTGTTTTATTTTGGATAAAAAATTTAAAATTGTATGCAATTTACCAATTTGGGAATAGGGTATAGTGTATAGGGTATAGGGTATAGGGTATAGGGTATAGTGTATAGGGTATAGGGTATAGTGTATAGGGTATAGTGTATAGGGTATAGGGTATAGGGTATAGGGTATAGGGTATAGGGTATAGGGTATAGGGTATAGGGTATAGTGTTTAGGGTATAGGGTATAGGGTATAGGGCATAGGGCATAGGGTATAGGGCATAGGGCATAGGGCATAGGGCATAGGGCATAGGGCATAGGGCATAGGGTATAGGGCATAGGGTATAGGGTATAGGGTATAGGGGTATAGGGTATAGGGTATAGGGTATAGGGTATAGGGTATAGGGTATAGGGTATAGGATATAGGATATATAGGGTATAGGGTATAGGATATATAGGGTATAGGGTATAGGGTATAGGGTATATAGTGTATAGTATATAGGGTATTAGGTTTAGGGTTTATAATTTATTTATTTTTTCAAAAATAATATTTATTGACTCATATTTATTTTTTTGAGAGTAATTTAAAATAACTTTCATATTTTATATAAATAAAAATAATGGCATTATAAAATTAAAATTAATAAATATTTATGATTTATTTATTTTTTCAAAAATATCATAAATATTTATGATATTTTTATGTTTTTTAGTTTGTTATTTTGTTAATTAGTTCTAAAAATAAACAAAAATTACATTTTATTATCAGCAACGGAATATTTCCGTCGCTGATAAATAAAAAAATATTAAATTATCAGCGGCGGAAATATTCCGTCGGTGTTTAATAAAAAAACATTTAATTTCACCGTCGGAAATATTCCGTCGGTGTAATATTTCAAAAAGAAAAATAAAAAATATTTTAATATCACCGTCGGAATATTTCCGACGCTGATAAATAAAAAAATAAAAAAATGATATATTTTCACCGGCGGAATAATTCCGTTGCTGATAAAGATTTAGCGGCGGAATATTCCGTCGGTAAATCAACCGCCAAATTAGCGGCGGAAATAAACGAATATTCGAGGAATATTCGTTTTAGCGGCGGAATTTAGCGGCGGAATTAAATTCCGTCGCTAAATTTGACGCCAAAAATATTCCGACGCTAAAGCCTATATTCCGCCGCTATTTAGCGACGGAATCTGTCCGTCGCTGATAATTCCGTCGCTAAATGACCTGTTTCTGGTAGTGTGACCTAGACCATGACTCATGTTCAATTGGACATCGTGGACAAAGGTATTATGACATTTGATCTATCGAGGAATCAAGCTTTGATGTTATATTAATTGGGTGGATATAATGGTTTGCTAGAAACCACTCATATCTTGTGAGGTCATGTTTTGACTCATTACCAACATAATATAATTCCTTTTGGGTCACATACAAAGAACGAATTTGATTCTGGCTGAAACTTAGAATTCTGGATTAGTATACCGTGCAACATACTTGGCCACATTGAAAATTCGTTTTCTGGCCTTTTATACCGCGCGACACATCTTGCCAGTCGTTGGGCACGACTCGTGCTCTTGAGCACGAGTCATTCCCGGAATTCGCACAACTGATTTTTGGGGAACGACTCGTATCACGACTGATTTTGGCCTGGCACGACTCGTTCCCTTGGGCACGACTCGTGCCCATAGCGAATTTTAGTCCGTACGCGGTTCCAAGGCCGGATTGGTTTTATAGTTTGACAAGGTTTCTACCCTAATTGTTAGGGGATTTATATGGGATATAATACAAACTTTGGACAGCCATAAAATCTCTCTCACCTCCATACATCATTGTTCTAGATTTATGAAATCCAAGGCCTTGATCAATTCCATAATTTTTGCCATTGATTATTGAAAACGTTTCAATAATCGGGAAGGATCATCTAGCAATCCAACAAGAAGAGTTCTTGGTTCGTTCGCGTGTGCATCACCATTAGAGGGAGGTTGCTTTATCTCCTAAGGCTTGAAGCTCCATTGCTGATTTTATCACCTAGGTTGAACAAGGAAGAAGAAGATTCGATTCGACATCAAAATTCCAAGACTTGAATTTTGAGACCAATTTTTACAAATCAAATCTCATTCGAGGTATGTAATTCTATTGCATGGTTTTCTAATCTCTTCATGCTAGACGGATCTAAGGGCTAGGGTTTTGATGTTCTTTGTTAAATTTTCCACTGCGTTTGTAACCCCAAAACCCAACAATCCAGTAGTAGCCCATTCGAAGAATGATCTGCATCAGGGCTCTGGCATTCGTGTGGGGGCCGCAAGCCCCCTTGTGGACTTCGTTCATGAGCTCGTTTGCTTTTTTCTTGCTGATGTAGAGGAGGAGCGGTCCTTGATAGCGTTTTTTGTATAGCATGTCCCCAAGGATGACAAAGTGAGAGGCAAGGCATTTTAGGGCCATGATGCTCTTGGCTTGGATTCCTTCTTTGCATTTGCCTTCCTCATTCATGAAGGCGATTTCCACGTTCTTGAGGTATTGGTAGATTTGGTTGTACCACGGCTCATTGATGGGCTCGGGCTCTGGCTCGATTTCGTAGCAGTAGGCAGGAATTTCCTTTCTTCTTACTTTGAATGGCTTTATTGCTTTCCTTCGGGGATTTCCACGAGTGAATCCAAGGTGGCTAGGGCGTCTGCAAACCGGTTTCGGTCTCTTGGCAAGTAGTGGAAGGTAGACATGTCCAAACGGTTTCGGTTCCAGTTCCCAGTTCCGGAACCGCCGGTTCCCGGTTCCCAAATAGCTGGAACCGTATTCGAACCATATTAATCCGGTTCCCGGTTCTCGGTTCTATCCGCCGGTTTCGGTTCCGGTTCCAACGGTTTCATCACCATCTAACCTTTTTTTTTTTTTTTTAAATCCAAACCTCTTAAGACAATATAGACGCTAACTACTCTGTTGTTTTTTTTCACTTGGGGAGTATGTTTTTGGAAATAATGAGAAGTGTACAAAATTTGGTTAGTACATTATTAAAGATAGAATAAAAATTCTAACAATATTTTTAGGAAAAAAAGGGGCGGCACCCTTATAATTTTATTAATATAATTGAAAATATTACAATGAGGGAGATAACCAAGTCTTTCCCTTTTATAATTCAAGGGTAGACAAAAGGAGCCTATACCTCTATAGTCTATATTACAACATTTATCTAAATTCTAGTCTAATTTAAATAAAACAACACTACACTACAAGTATAAATACTAAATAAATGCTAAATATTACATTTAACTTACCTTGATCAATCGCTTTTCGGTTCCCGGTTCCGAAACTGCCGGTTTCCGGTTCCACCGATTCCTCGGTTCCCAATAAGATGGATTCGTATTCGAACTGTTTCAATTCGGTTCTCGGTTACGTTCGGTTCCCGGTTCCAACGGTTCCCGATTCTCGCCGGTTCCCGGTTCCGGTTCTACCCACCGGTTCCGTCGGTTCCCGGTTCTATTTGGACATGTCTAGTGGAAGGCGACCTCTTTGAATTTTGTGATGAGATCTTCCATGCAGGCGTGGTATTTTTTCAAGCCTGGGTTTTTCATTTTCCATTTGTTGGAAACTTGATTGATGATCAGGGCTGAGTCCCCGTAGACCTCTAGCACTTGGACGTTCCTTTCGAGTGCGGCCTCTAGTCCGGCGGCATTGTTAGTTACCTCGAAGTTTAGCTTTATGGCGATTGGGGTGTGCTCGTATTTTGGGTCAACCAAGAGCATTCCAATGTTGTTTCCTCTTTTGTTACCTGCTCCGTCGAAGAACATCTGCCATCGATTCTCGCCTTCAAGTGTGAAGATTCCTTCGTCTGGAAATTGTGGTTCGGGACCTTTGGCCTCGTCGGTTGGGAAGTCGGCCAATTGTTCGGCCATTACCCGTCCCTTGATTGACTTCTGGTTCACGTATTTGATGTCAAACTCTGCCAGGAAGAAAGACCATTTGGCTAGCCTCATTGACAGTGATGGTTTGTCGAAGAGGTACTTGACCGGATCCATTTTGGAGACAAAGTGTACTGTGTGAGACTGCATGTAGTATCGTAATTTTTCGATGACCCATACTAGAGATGCACAGGTTTTCTCGAGGATTGAGTAGTTGAGCTCGCTGTCTTGGAACTTTCGACTGACGAAGTAGATGGAGTTCTCGACCCGTGACTTTTTCTTTTCTTGGCAAAGCATGGCTCCAACTGCGGTGTCGGTCACAGTTAGGTATAGCAAGAGTGGTTTCTCCTCGTGGGGAGGACAGAGGATCGGAGGACTTACAAGGTATGCCTTTATCTTTTCGAAGGCGTCTTGGCATTCCGGGTTCCATTCGATGTCGGCATTCTTTTTCATTAGTCGAAAGATTGGCTCGCACATGGAGGTCAATTGGTTGACGAAGCGGCTGATGTACTGCAGGTGGCCCATGAAGCTTTTCACCTCTGTTTAGGTTTGCAGTGGTCTCATTTCGATTATGGCCTTGATCTTTTGGGGATCAACTTTGATGCCTAGTTCTGTGACCATGTATCCCAAGACTTTGCCTCAGATGACTCCAAATGTGCATTTGGCAGGATTCAACCTCATTGAGTGTTTTTGAAGGCAATCGAAGAACTTTCTCAGGTCAATGAGATGTTGTCCGTCTGATTCCTTTGAGTGGATGCTCATGTCGTCGACGTACACTTCAATCTTTTTGTGGATCATGTCGTGGAAGAGTGCAGTCGCTGCCAGTTGATAGGTAGCCCTAGCATTCTTTAATCCGAACGACATCACTGTGTAGCAGTAGGTTCCCCAGGGGGTTGTGAAGGCTGTTTTCTCTTGGTCTTCTTCGGCCATTTTGATTTGATTGTAGCCGGTGAACTCGTCTATGAAGGACTTGACTTCAAAATTGGCCGTAGTGTCGACCAGCATGTCTCTGTTTGGTAGTGGAAAGTCGTCCTTGGGACTTGCTTTGTTGAGATCTCGGAATTCCATGCAGCAGCATACTTTTCCATTGGCCTTGGTGACAGTGACTATGTTGGAGAGCCATGTCGGGTATTCGATCACCCTTATGAAGCTGACACGGAGCATCTTTTCGATCTCTTCTTTTACTTGTAAGGACCAATCTGGCTTGATTCGGCGTAGCTTCTGCTTGATGGGCTTGGCCTCAGGATTCAGGGGAATCCGATGTTCCACTATGGCTGGATCTAGGCCGGGCATGTCTTGGTAGGACCAAGCGAACACGTCCACGAATTCTTTGAGCAGTGCAGTCAATGCGTCTTGCTTGGTGCCGATGAAGAAACTTCTGATTTGCGTCTCTTTTGGCTCTTCAGCAGTCCCCAAATTCACTTTGGTTAAAACCTCCTCGGCAGTTTGGGCCTAGTTTTCCTCTCGTTTGACAACATGCTTAAAGATTTGTTTAATGTATTGTTCGTTTAATGTGTCTGCTTCTTTATCAAGTGAATCATTATTAACTATTTGTGATTTAGTTAATTTATCAGTTGTTAAAGATGCAATGAGAGGATACTCGGAAAGGTCGAAACTTTCATTAAGAGTATATGGGAATATATTGTTGGCTATGAATTCATAATCTTCTGGCGTAAGGCCATCGGATGACTCGAGAGACTCAAATTCAAAGACCACAGACTCAGGATGTGTTTTGAATCTAGACTCTAAGAGGCGAGGGGTTAGACCAAGCTGTTCGATCATTTCCTTCTTGCTGGCTGCAGGTCCGGAGAAAGTGGCCCAGTTCTTTAGTGGCATTGTGGATGGGCTTGAGAGGGTGCGAGGGTCGAAAGGCTTCGTGCTGCTGTCCCCAATCATGGCTACCACAGAGTTATCAGAAACAAAATCGATTAGGTCTGGCACCTCAATTTCTTCACTGAAGAGTTGTTGTAGCATAGGCTCGTTCCAGGCATTATCTGCGGAGTCTTCCTTTCTTGTCTTGGGCATTGCTAGTTCGAATGCTGACTCGTCCCGCATGTTTGTGGCAGGGGTGCTGACAGAGAGTTTTTCGAGTTCTTTCGTCAAAGAGGGGGTTTTCCCGAACCAAAATTCATTGTGAATAGTAGTGGTGACGGGCCCCGGTAGAGTTGGCGCATCTAGGAATGCTCTTCTGACGGGGTTTGGCTCGAGGCCTTTGAACCTTTCAAGGATTTGTTGAAGCTTCTCCCATTTGTCCATTGTTTTCGACCAATCTTGTTTGGCATTGATCAGCTCTGTTCTCTTTTCGGAGTCTTCGTTTGAATTGCCAGTTTTCTTTGTGAAGTACCGGGCCATGTCGAAGCTGTAAGGACGGAGGTCGGAGATTGCGTGCGAGCCTCTTTTGTCGTTAGCTGGGCATTTTCCGCGTGCAGCTTTTCTGTCTTTCACAGCATCTTTGGGAGTAAGGACATACCCTAGGCCACGGCGGGTGTTTTGTTCTTTGACCTAGATGATCTTGTGGGTGCCTTGATGGTGCTTGCCCAGAACGAGCCCCGAAATTTAATTCATGAGCTTCATCGTCTTCATGGGAGGAGGGATCCGGTCCCAAGTCAGGGGAAGGTCTATGTGGCACACTTGGGCCTTCGGGCTTTCGACTGTAAACCCTGTCAGCACCATGCCTTCGCTGTCGTGCTTGATTTCCAAGACCGGGATGCCATTTGTGTTGGTCCCCTTGGTAGTTACGGTGTCCCCATAAATGAAGGAGAGATCACTTCCTTGGACGAACTTCACGCATTGGTGTAGAGTGGATGCCACCCCATTGATTTGGTGTAGCCAAGGCCAGCCTAAGATGGCAGTGAATGTGATCGGGATGTCGATAACCTGGAAGTCTGTTGGGATCATCTGCTTTCCGAACCACAGGTTCAGAGTGGCTACCCCCAGGACTGAGCGAAACGTTGAGTCGTATGCTTTGATCGTCTGAGTTGAAGGCTTTAGATCAGTTGTCTTGATCCCTATCAAGTCTATCATTTTGGAAGGGAGGACGTTCATGGCGGATCCCCCATCTACCAAGACCCGAGGGAGGCGACGCTCGTCAAGTTAAACAGTGATGTAGAGGGGCTCGTTGTGGCTAGCCCCAAATTTTGGCAGATCGAGCTCAGTGAATGTAATGATGTTACCGTAGTGAACGTTGCCGATCATTTGGACCGCTTCATCTGGAGTCACGTTGATTGGGACCATGG
The DNA here is from genome assembly GCA_022495995.1 of Adenophora triphylla var. japonica. Taxonomy (NCBI): domain Eukaryota; kingdom Viridiplantae; phylum Streptophyta; class Magnoliopsida; order Asterales; family Campanulaceae; genus Adenophora; species Adenophora triphylla. Next base: position 144,296 of record JAFEMH010003557.1, on the reverse strand, counting down.
TCTGGGCCAGGCTTTCTTCCAGCTTGAGCTTGTGAGGGTAAGAGGAAGTGAGTAGGGACCAGAGGGATATGTTGGATTGAGTGCGCTTGAGCTGGGTCAAGATCAGATCTTCAGCCTTTGGGTTAAGCACTTCAGCTTCCTTGGCCTAGGGGCCTTTTTCGATTTGATGCTCAGGTATGGCTAGCCTTTTGTCTGTCCTTGGAGGACTCACCGGGATCTGGCCGAAGCGTGTCAGTACGTTTACCTCTGGCTCTTTTCCTTTGCTTGTTTGTCCTGATTCTGTCATGGGAGGGCCTTGGTTAGCGTATGGCCATGCATCGCATCTTAGCTCGTTCACCGTTACTGCTTTGGTCGGGGCTTTGACAATGGCCTTTATGTCTTCCCAGGATAAGGGCTGGGGTGTCAGGACGCTTGGACCATTGGTTGATGTGCGGAGCTCGTCCCAGCTTATCATGGAGCATAAATTGCCATGATCTTGAGTCGAGTCAGGCTGAGGAGATTGGTTGTAGTAGATGACGTATTAGTCAAACTTTCCCGATGGTTCGCCTAGGGTTCCAACTGTGGGATTACCGGCTTCATACCTCTTTTTTAGTTTTTGTTGAGAGGAGGTTTTCTTCTTTCTTGGGTGACGATCCTCATTTATTTTGTCTTGGAAATCGGCCTCTAGACACATGGGGCAATCACAGACGTCCCACCAAATGTGCTCGGCAGTTTATGGTGGTCTTGGGATCTCGGAGCATTGACTTGGCATGTCCCTCCCTGGTAGTTCTTGTGACTTTATATCGTAGCTGCGGGGATCATATAGAGGCAAAGGGTTGTATCCCGGGGGATAATGAGAGACTTTGGGAGTTGCGGGAGCGGGCATGTCTTTGTTTTTCACGGGAGCCCCAGGTGGCTGGGGGATGGCCAGTGTTCCGAAATGATGCATGGCACCTTCGATCCAAGCTTGTTGCTTGCCTTGGCCTTTTTCGAGAGCTATGACAGCTTGCCAGACCTCTTCCATTGTTGGGAAATTTCTCGGGGGTAGGATTTCGTTTCCCATGTTGTTATTTATCGACCTTGCCATGGGAGAGTGACAGACTGCTCTGGTGGCTGAATCGAAAAGGCTGTCGGACCTTGCAGCTTTGACACTGAAAGATGGTTCCCGAGTACTCTCAACCACTCTCGGTTTGCTGGAGGGGGTGACGGGTAAGGTTTAGATATGGGAAGGCCTTTTATGGATAGGGGGGGGGGGGAAAGCTCATGTGACATGCAGTTTCCTCTTTTTTTATTGTTTATGTTTTTTTGTTGTTTTAATTTACTTAAAACATGTTTTCTCAGAATCCTAAATGGGTTGTAAAAGATTGCTCTTCTTTTTCGCAACTATTCTAGATCCTGGGTCAGCGGAGACAATCAGTGCGACTATACGCCCCTCGTTTTGCACCTATATTTCGACATCCCGGGGTGGACAGCCCCGGGCGAAGGTCCTATAGGGTAAGTGGTTTCCATCGGCCAAAATAAAAAACCGAACCTAAGGACCGAGCCAGTCATGTTCGTTTTAATGCGTCGGCCATGTGAATAGTGAACCAAGCCAGTGTCTAAGTCAAAATCGGGTCAAGAGTTCGGCATGACCTCTCTTTACCTTGCTTGCGTCATATTGTCATGGCTGACGTATTAAAGGATTGATGACATGGTGTCATGTGGGCATGGATGTATATCCGGGACGGAGCATTGTCTGGGTGTAGCTTTGGAAATCAAGATCGGGTCAAGATTTTAGCATGACCTTTCATCGTCTTGCTTGCGCAAGGGATCTTGATTTCTGAGCTTTGACTCAGATAATGTCCGACATGGGATATGTATCCAGGCTTTATGACACGGACCGGGTAAAAACCAATCGAGTTTGGACAGAGTGTGACGCAAGCGTGCATGGTTGACACTGGCTAGGATGGGAAGTTTGGAATGATCCCGTCCGCGCTCAAAAGGCATAGGAACACCAATCGAACTGCAACTGAGACCATCCCGGGTTTGGGGTTGTAGTGTGCAGTATACAGGATAAGAGTGCGCGTAGTGTGCGGTCACTAAAATTCTTTTTATGAGAAAAACAGAAAGTTTTACAGAATTTTTTAAATGTATGTACACAGATGTATTATGATGCATTTTTTTGTATTATTTTTTTAAAAAGAAAGTAATCACATGCACACACACACAATAGTTATAGAAAGGGGTAAAAATGAAAGTTTGACCCTCATCATTGTTTAAAAATCTTTTTTTTTGTTTAAAATGTTTTTTAAAAACAAAACGTCCCCAGCGGAGTCGACAACTGAAATTACTCGGATCCGGCGCGCAGACCGGTTATCTCGAAGCCGTCGGGAGGAGTCGCTGCGTTTTCGTTTGTAGAGTCGCCACGCCGTTTTGATATAGCCCAAAATATTGAGAAAATGATTTATTTAAAAGAAAGGTTATTGTGTGATGAGATTTTGAGTTCGGAGGTCAGGTTACGCCTCGTGAAGAGAATAGTAGAGGTCACCCGAGTCGCCTCGTATACACGAGTCTTTCGATACCCCTCTTTCTTTAAAAGTTTTTTGTGCGTGTGTATGTGTTTTTAAAAATGCATGCTGAATATGATGTCTACATTGTATGTTATGTATTTAAATATTGAAATTGTGTTGGAAGGAGGCCTTACCAATGTTGGTTCGTGTCTATCTTCCGCTGGGGAGGTGTTGATTTGAGTATGAATAGTGTTTTGGGACGGATCGGGATTGCCTCGGGATGTACCGGTGTCTGGGGACAGAGCTTCAGCGTGCCTCGAGATTGTTAGTTGTACTCGGGGAGAGGTTCGCCGTGCCTCGGGATTGTTGGTTGTACTCGGGCAGAGGTTCGGCGTGCCTCGAGATGCCTCGGGATTCTCCGGCAGGGCTTCGGGATGCTCCGAGATGCTTCGGGATGCTTTAGAATGGCTCGGGATGGACCGGCAGGGCTTCGGGATGCTTCGGGAGCACCTCGGGATGGCTCGGGTGCATCTCGAGACGGCTCGGCAGGGCTTCGAAGCACCTCGGGAGGGCTCGAAAGGCCTCAAAAAGAACCAAAAAGGGTCGGGATTGCCTCGAAAGGACTTAGAGAGGAGCCTAAAGGCTGGGGGAGAGAGGAGAGAAGGGAGGTGTGAAGAAAATGAGAGGGGGAGCCCTCTATTTATAGGCCCAAGAAAACTGCAAAGTGGTCCGCACGGATTGTTGTGCAATCCCAATTTTTTGGTTTTTCCGGATTTAAAAGAATATTGTGGACTTTAAGGGGATTTTGCAATGATGTTGTTACCCTACAAAGTGGTCCGCACGGACACTTCTGCAGGCTGACCATTTTTGTAAATTCCCAAAAAGTCCTTCTGTTTTATCTTATCCCAAAAGGGTCTCACCTTGATTTGGTTGGTGGTTTTGGACCTTTTAGAGGTTACGGGTCTTCGAGATCACGTTTGTGTGAGTCCGCGGTGCTTCTCGTGTGTCGGATGGGAAGCGATTCGGATTGGGGTACTTACAACCGCTTATTGGAGGTAAATGGGTTAGTGCCACCGTCTTCACGTCCCGACACAAATGGCTCCGGATCTAGTGTAGGACAAGTATACCCATATTTAATGCGTACACACGAGTTATTAATTTTTTTGTGATTAACGCTAATTATATTATTTATATTGTAGGCTCGAATCAATCTTTCAAATTCTCCAACAGGTGACTTGATCTAGCTATTTCAAAGTACAATGTTCTATTTAAACGGACGTTGATAAAAAATTGTAACTTTCATTTTGAATATTTGCTTATGCTTTTGAAGGGGACATATGTAGATATATGTTTATGGTTTGAGTTACTTGACATGACTTTGTTTGAGTATTTTCAAGATACTTAAATGCAAGTGTTTTTCTTTTAATAATTGTGTATATGGTGATGCCTAGATTGATTACAATATAATATTTTCTGGCGTATTCTTGTATGTGTTTGTGTAAATTGCAAAAATATGAATGGTGGATTTGATCCAATATAAAAACAATACCAAATATTCAGAGTTTGTCAAATGTATTTAGGAAGGCAAAAACAAAATTGTGTCAATGATATTTAGGAGAGACAAAACCGTCTCAAATAGTTTTTGGAAGGGCAATCGTAGCCGTGCCAAATTTATTTCGAGAGGCAATCAAATCGTGCCAAATGTATTTGGGACGACGGACAAAATCGTGACAAATGTATTTGGAAGGGCAGAAAAAACCGTGCCTAATGTATTTGGAAGGCCAAATAAAATCGTACCTAATGTATTTGGAAAGGCAAACAAAACCTCCCAAATACGTATTTGGGACGGGCCACTAAAAGCCGTCCCAAATACTCGTAAGACAGACCTGCTCAACTGTCACCATTTTCGTGCCAAATACTTTTTGGGATTGTTTTGGGTTATCACAAATGTATTTGGCACCCTTGTATTTGGGAGGGAGCCAAAACCGTCCCAAGACCGTCCCAAATACTTTTTGAGACAGTTTTGACGGTATTTTGGGACGGTTTTTAGCCTTCACAAATACCTATTTTTTCTTGTAGTACTGCAGATGCTTTGACAAAACCGCTTGCTTGAGCTTGTTATCAAGATATTATGTCCAAGATTGGTCTTTTCCTTCGATCATCCATCTTGCGGGGGCATGTTAACAATACTTTTTCACCGACTTCTTCTTCTACATAGATTGTCTTACAAGTTATTGTCATTGTTTCGTAAACCAACTCTAGCTATGATTCTCCTAGATTTAGTCTTCGATTTGTGCTCAAATTACTTCCTTAGAATTGTATAAATAGGACCTTATTATTATCAATAAAGTTGAGATGTCGTCTTCATATAATTATTCAATCTAACATAGTTTAGGGAGATCCCCGAATATCATATCCTATTTTTAAAAATGCGATATTTATTTTGAGACAGACCAAAGTTAATCACAGAAATGAGAATTATGACAACCGCCAAGCATGGTCTTTGAATAAGATTCTTTCAAACTAAGAGTTTCAAAAAAAGAAAAAGGACTTTCTGAATTGAATGAAAGGAGTAGTGATTACTGCCTCCACTAGTTGCCTGAATGTAACAAGAGTAGAAAATGTCTTATTTCTGGAGGGTTCTTGTGAACCATTATAGCTTGTGGACCTTACGAGTTGCACAAGCCTGATATTGAGAAGAATTACAGCCACTTAAAAGTCAAAAACTGGATTTTGTTCACACTAGCTTGAAGGGTTGACTTTTTTTTTTTTTTTGTCAGCAGGACATGACAAACAAACATGATCCACGTGTCATGATTCAAGTGGTGGAATCCATGGTTAACACTGATAAACACAAATGCAAGAGGAGAGAATTAAGATACCTACAACTGTATCTCTTACTTATGAAGACATGGCCATAACAGTTCCCCTTCAAGGGCCAATGAAAGGAAAGGTACCTATCTTACCAGTAAAGTTGCATCATCATCAATTTATGACCAAATAAGCTTCCTCTTCCTTTTTTTTACTTTAATTTTTGAATATATATATATATATATATAGTATAAATCACACCTTAGTTAGTGTGAACAGTCTTTATGAAACGATGCAAAATACCAAATTTCCCATTTTGCCTCTCACTAAGTTGTCCCTTTCCCATCGTTCCTTCTTTAAAAAAAAACACGTGCCCTCGAACACGCTTACTAATATATATATATATATATATTATAAATCACACCTTAGTGTGAACGATCTTATGAAACGATGCCAAATGCCAAATTTCCCATTTTGCCCTCACTAAGTTGTCCTTTTCCATTTTTGCCCTTTAAAAAAAATTAAAATTAAAAAAAACATGTGTCCTCGAACGGGCTTTTACTAATATATATATATATATATATATATATATATATATATATATATATATATATAGTGTACTCTCCGCTTGATTGAACTTTGACAATTTTTTTAATGCAAAATAAATTATCTTCATGAAATTCTAAACATTGTTATTTATTGATACTCCATTAAAATTTTATCGATAGCATTTTTTATTTTATTTTATAAGAATGATTAGATTTTAATAATTTTTTGTCAAAGTTCAATTGAGTTGATAAAAAAGTTAAAATTAAGATTACGACATTTATTATGAGATGAATGAAATATAAAATAGCTCATTTGCTTAGTTACATTCTTACTTTTCTTTTACAAACCAATCCCACCCGTGATGTAAAACGTAACGGAATAGATAAACAAGAATGACCTAAACCAATTTTTCTGCAAAGAATTGCAATTCCTTAAAACAATAACCTCCTAAAAGATTATTCTGCAAGCCAAATTAATGACTTAGATAAACACACAAGGTCTTAATTTTTGCAAACTAGCAAAAGAAATTAATTGATAAAGATCTCCTTACAAAATAGAAGCATAAGAGTACTTATAGGCTCGAAATAACAAATAGAAATCTAACATGAAAAGGAAACAAACAAGAAAAGAAAAAGGAAAAGAAATAAACTCAAAACAGACTTCCTGCGAAATTAGGAAACAAAGAATAGCAGAGGAAATCGACTGTGTCACTTAAGGCGCTCGGCCGTGCCATGCCCGGGCGGATTGGTGATGTTTCTGTTTGGCCATGCTCGGCGGAGCAATAACTGTGTTGTTGCTTAAATAATAACGATAATAATAATATGGGACGAATACTAATTAATTAAAATCATCAAATTAAATAAAACCAAATTTGTCTCAAGTGCACGGTCGTGCTTCTTTCCAAGCACGGTCGTGTCCGCACTTTTGGCCAATTTTGCCCTTCCCGCCGCTCCTGCTACGTGTGCTACATCATTCTCTCCTGCTTGAAAAGAACTCGGCCCCGAGTTCACATCTAAGTTCTGAAAAGTTCCGTCCCACCTAAAAAGATACTTTGAATAAATTAAAGTTTTTTGCGAAATTTGTCGTAGGATAATTTTTTTTCCGTCCCACTTGAAAATATATTTGAAGTAAATTCTTCTTTTTAGCACACTCTGATTTAGAATAATTTTTCCTGAATAAAGAATCATCCCTTCTTGCGATGTTTGAATTGAATTTGTAACAACTTCGGCAACGTCGTCAAGAAATCCTCCGTATACTAGATTTGATTTTTCATAACCATCTTGTATAGATCCGTTCCATCTTCACCAACATTCTTCTTTTCAACAACGCTCAATTATTTCTCTATTACACAAATAACCTTCTCCTCCTCCATAGCCAGATTTTTATTATTTGGCTCTAATTCCACTTACAGAAAGAAAATTATTACTAATTTCCTCTCCTTTGAAACTGTTATTCAAAATTTCTAGATTCTGATCTACGGATACGACTGCAAAACAATCTTCTCAGTTGGAATCTGAATCCCTTCCTTCGGTCGACGGATCATGTTGGATTGGGTTTTCCACATGTCCTACAGATTCTTTTTCGTTATGAACATCCCTGCCAATCGGGTTTTCGCGCTTGGTGGAGATTGTCCCCATGAGCGCCTAGATTTCTTGGTTGTTCGCTACCACGACCAACGTTCAAAGCTCCCAAGATTTCTGCGTGATGCTTAGCCGCCTCAGTAGTATCTTGTCTTTGCTCCTCGCGCATCACTGTTAAATTGGCGTTTATTGCCTCGAGAAGTGTCATCATGCGGCTTTCTCCATCGTTGGCCATCTTTCAAGGATCGTCCTGCTTTGATACCAATTGATGTAAAACGCAGCGGAATAGATAAACAAGAATGACCTAAACCAATTATTATGCAAGGAATCGCAATTCCTTAAAACAATAACATCCTAAAAATTTATTTTGCAAGCCAAATTAATGACTTAGATAAACACACAAGGTGTAGGTTTCTACAAACTAGCAAAATAAATTAATTGATAAAGATCTCCTTGCAAAATAGAAGCATAAGAGTACTTATAGGCTAGGAAATAACAAATAGAAATCTAAAATAAAAAGAAACAAACAAGAAAAGTGTTAGAGATATTATCCCACATTGGAAATTGACAAATCTTGCCTATAATATATAAAGATCTTGGGCCACTCCCCTTGACACCAATTGATTTTAAGGAGGAACCTTAGACTTTAAGATGGTATCAGAGCAGGTTCTTTACACGTGCAGGCCCAACGGCCCACGATGTTACTCAGTGCCACCCGATTGATAAGTCCATGTCGTAAGCTTTGGCAAAGCCCGCTACAAGTGAGGGGGTGCGTTAGAGATATTATCCCATATTGAGAATTGACAAACCTTGCCTATAATATATAAAGATCCTGTGCCACTCCCCTTTAATATATAAAGATCCTGGGCTACTCTCCTTGACACCAATTGATTTTAAGGGGAGTGGCCCAGGATCTTTATACTCCCTCCGTCCACATACTTACTTCACACTTTCTATTTTGGGCGTCCAAATACATACTTTACACTTTGTTTTTTTACTTAAAATGGAAAGTTTATATCATTAAAATATTAACACTACCCCACTCATTCTCTCTCCTACATTATTTTAATACTCACAACACCATTATAATTTACTATTCCCTCCACTCATTCTCTCTCCTATTTTACTTTCACACTCACAACACTTTCAATATAATACTCCCTCCTTAATTTACGTGAGTACAGTAAGTGTGAACTACTTATGTGGACGGAGGGAGTATATTATAGGCAAGGTTTGTCGATTCTCAATGTGAGATAATATCTCTAATAAAAAGAAAAAGGAAAAGAAATAAACTCAAAACAGACTTCCTCTTCCTGTGAAATTAGGAAACAAAGACTAGCTTAAGAAACGCTCGTCCGTGTCACTTAAGGCGCTCGACCGTGTCACTTAAGGCGCTCGGCCGTGCCATTCCATGCCTGTGCGGATTGGTGATGTTTCTGTTTGGCCATGCTCGGCTGAGCAATCACTATGTCGCCAAAATACTGTTGTTGCTTAAATAATAATGAAAATAATAATACGAGACGAATACTAATTAATTAAAATCACCAAACTAAATAAAACCAAATTTGTCTCCCATGCACGGTCGTGCTTCTTTCCAAGCACGGCCGTGTCCGCACTTTCGGTCAATTTTGCCCTTCCCGTCGTTCCTTTACGCGTTTTTGTTTGGCCATTCGGCCATGTCTTGGTCATGCTCGGCTGAGTAATCGCTGTTTCGCCAGAATACAGAATACTGCTGTTGCTTAAATAATAACGATAATAATAATACGGGACGAATACTAATTAATTAAAATCACCAAACTAAATAAAACCAAATTTGTCTCCCGTGCACGGTCGTGCTTCTTTCCAAGCACGGTCGTGTCCGCACTTTCGGCCAAATTTTCGTCGTTCGTGCTACATCAACCCGTCACTCCCCACCCCCCATTATTCATTAATAAATACTTCCTCCGTCCCACATGAATGCAAACCATTTTTTTGGGCACAATAACTAAGAAATATTATTAAGATAATGAAAATGTGTGGTAGGAAATGAAGAGAGAGAATGAGTTGAGTTAATAGTAGGTTGGTTGAATAAATTGTATGGTGAAAAATGAAGAGAGAGAATGAGTGGGTGGGGTAGAGTGAATATAAAATAATAAATTTGTTTTCATTTTAAACAGTTTGCATTTACGTGAGACAGATCAAAATGAAAATAAATTTGCATTCACGTGAAACAGAGGGAATATATAGAAATCTAAAACTATAATAATGGAAAGATTAATTGGGAGGATTTTTTAAGGATGTAATTATTAGGAAAGAAGAGGTCAACTTGCTCCTACTAAAAGATGAATCAATGGGTGGGAGTGGTGATAAAAGTTGAATGATCCCATTCTCATTTGCCATGCCTGGATTTGGTCATCGTACCTATCTCATATTCCAAAGTATAACACTTGTAATAATGGCATATGATGTTTTGGGATGTGTGCCGTTACAAATAATTTCAAAACGAATAACTTTTGTAGGACGATCTTAATTTTTTTAGATCTTTTATTTCACGCTTCAGATTAACTTGTTAAAAGTGATACTAAATGATAGGGGTGCGTGTGCTCGGTCTGATTTGTTTTGATTTTAGGCTAAAATCGAAATCGAATCGAAAGATACGATTTTCGTATTTTAAAATCATTAAGCTTCGGTTTCGATTTTATTCGATTTCAGTTTGGTGTCGGTTTGGTTCGGTGTCGTTCGGTTTCAACAAGAAAAGAAGAAAATTCATATATTGATGGTTGAATTATGATAGTTACATTCAGCAAGATGAAATTTATTAATCCCTCATTAATAAAGCAAGATGAGAAGATGCAATACTAAAGTACTTAAAATTTTCATGACAAATTTAAGTGTTCCACCTGCTACTACAAATAACAGTTAAACTACCATAATCATAATTTTAACTCCAAAGCAAGATGAGAAGATGAAATTTATATATATATATATATATATTAATATGACACGTCATTTTAATAATATCGATTCGATTCGGTTTTATCGACTCGATTTTTCATTTGAAATCAAAACCGAAACCGAAAGTTTCGATTTTTAAATGGTTAAAACCATTAACATTTCGATTTTGTCGGTTTCGATTTTTTCGATCCGATTTTCTCGATTTCGATCTGATTTTTTCGATTTTTCGATTTTGTTGCACACCCCTACTAAATGAGCAGCACCGTAGTGATCATCTCACAAATAGAGTGATGCAATTTTAGGTAAACGTTGCAGCGGATTAGCAAAGTTCTGGCTGCAACAATCCCAAATTCATAATTCACTTCTTATGATAGACCCCTTGTAATGGTGTGTTGTTAATTAATTTTTATTTTAGGTTACATTATTATTTTCGAATCATCATGAGATCCAACTTGAGAATGTTGCTCACGCTATGAATAAATTGTTTCTTAATCAATTGACAACCAAATGATTACATTGCCATAATTAGGTCAACAATAGTGTCTTGAAACTAAAACTTAAAAAATAAACAGTGGCGTTATTGAATCAAAATATGTCAAAAATCAATCCTTAAATCATTTCTCATGATAAAACTGCGATTTTACAGATTGAACTCAGTGATCTCATGCATAAATGAAGAATTAATAGTACCCAAAAATAAATGTTGCATTTTACTTGTCTACGTTTTTAAGGAATGCTCTTTAGTTATTTGTACATTGCTTCTATACTTGTAAAATTGTACCAAGTTTATTTTCTTCAAAAATACAACATTTATTTTGAGACAGCTTAAAAAGAAACTACGTTTCTAAATTATAGCCAAATGTTTTTATAAATGTCAAAACTCTAGAAAATCCTCATTAATTCAACCAAGAGAAATTAAGAGGAGAGGTCAGCCTTTATTCTAGGCTTCTCCCCACTTTCTAATCCTATCCAAAATTTAAAATCTTTAATAATTTTGCCTTTTCTTAGATTTCCACATTTACCCCTCTCATCTTGACATAGTCTATAAATTCTTACCCACATGTACATTCCCTCCCCATATTTCTTCCCCAACCATTATTGGAAAACTTGATATCTTAGATAACATAGAAACATGGCTAAGGTTACCATTATCACCCTTTGCATGATCTCAATCCTCTTCCATCATACACTAAGCTACGCTTCCGCCAGACCGGCTCCCGTCTTTCACGATGTTACACCGATTGAAACTCCTCATATGGTACGACAAATTATGCAAACATTTATGTGATTTTATATTTATTTTGGGTTTTTTATTGAATAATTAATTGGTTTTGTTATATTTGTGTTAATATTCTGCAGAAGGATGAAGAAGTGCAAAAGATTAATGAGGAGGAGAATTGTAAAGGAGCAGGAGAAGAAGATTGTTTAATGAGAAGAACATTGGTAGCTCATCTTGATTATATCTACACCCAGAAGAAACAGCCTTGATTTTTTCCTCTCTTTATTTTTGTTTTGTTTTTAACGCATATATATATATATATATATATATATATATATATATATATATATATATATATATATATATATATATATATATATATATATATAGGTTTTTTATGTACTTAATGTAGATCGTACGTATGTTAAATATATATTTATATAGATATTCATTTTATCTACGTAGGAGGAGGAGGCTCTTGATCTTTTTTCTTGGCCACCACACCAGATATGATGTAGTTTTGCTGCTACATATAGTTTATATTGTAAGGATGTTTGGTTATGAATCTTATGATATACTAGTTGTTTTTTTTCTTCTTATTATTATTGAATTGTTGTACCTCATATATAATACTATCCCGTCCCAAATTACATATCCAAATTTGTTGTTCATCAAAAACAACAATTTTATGATAGAGGTAATAGCTTTTTAGTAGTAATGACGCGCAATGATAACAGACGTAAGTACGTAATTCATCAGGTATTATCACACATTTTCTATTTATAAAGTCTCTAAAAGAAAAATCTCTTTCACTTGAGTATGAATTATTTTCTTTTGAATGATCACACTTTTGGCGGTTTTAAAGTTTATTAGAATAATTTATTGCGGAAACGGATGTCAAAACTGATTAAAATTTATACTTCCAAAATTAATAACCATTTTTTATTTTGGACAAATTTCAACTTTTTTACTTATTGTAAATTTTAATAACTTATATATTTTATATGAAAATCTTTGTTATCTAATTGTTTAAACCTATTACTACTGCTAGTATATTATTGATAACAATTAAAAAGAAAAAGATAAAATGTGAAGAACCATTTATTAATTAGGAGTGGCATTTGACGTCTTATATTTTTATAATATAACAACACAAATTGTTATTATTAATAAATTTCAAGAATATGGAATTCCATAATAATAATAGGAGGCTCATCTCAAATTGCATATTTCTATATCTTAAAAACTTGCATAACTCTCCACCTTTTATTCAATAAATAATAAATAAAAAAATAAATTGTGAACGAGTAGACTCTGGTCCTATGCTTCCCTTGTTTTCGTCCATTTATGGTTTAGAATTACATTGTCAACAAGTAATTACTAGTAATAATGTTTTGTCCTCGCTCTAAATTAATTCATTGATTGCATTGAGCCCTTCGTCCGTCCCAACTGCGGAACTACTACACTACTAATGCTACCATAATTGAGCACTTAAAAAACAAATTAAGTGTCAAATGAATTGATCTCATCAAATCCAACCCTAATTTTATAAAACCTAATCCATGCTTACCGCCGCTCCATCCAACGACGTAATTAGGCTAATCTAACCTTCTTTAGGTTTAATAATAGTTATAACTCAGAGGTTATAATAAAAATGTTCTAGTCTTCATCTTTATTTTTTCATGATCATTTTATAATATTTTTTTTCCTTAGAGAGATCGGTATATAAATATAAGTTACTATGCAATCGAAGTTGAATTACTTAATTAATCATGTCCAATTTATAGACCAAGAATGGGGCATGATTTGTTGGTCTATCCTTTCACATTAATTTGTTATGGTTGTGTGGTGTCACAATCTCATGCATGCGTTTTTGCCTAGCAATGCATGACATGTCCATTTCTCGAAAGATCAGATTTTCTGATAAAATGACTCACAATCATTAGGACTGACATCATAATTCGGTCATTCAAATATGTAAACCGTTTGATCAATAGTAGTAGATAGTGTGGTACAGAAAATGGTAGAGAAGATACGTACTCGTGTTATTAATGTTGACAAATATTAACTGTTCGTTAATGATCATGTTATTTTAGATTAGGGAGAGTAACCGGGAAGTTCTAAAAAAGTATCATAGTGTCCGAGAAGTTTCTTCACCATGTTGTATTATAGATGCAGTATTATATTCACATATGAGTGAATATAATAATATTGTATGCAGTATTATATATTACTGCATAAGAACTTTTAGGTCATTTCGATTTAATGAGGAGCTTGAGGCGAATAGATTTGTTCCAAAAGGAACTTCCAGATCAAATTCCCTTTAGATTAATGTGTTTGTTTCTTGGAATTCCCTCTTCTGTAGGGTTCCATTTTCTTCCACTCAAACTCATTCTAATCAATTTGTCATCATTTAGATTTGCATTATTCTCAGCCTTGTTTATACTCTTGTCTGATACATATTGTTTTCTGTCAAATCCTTTAATTTATGTCGATCCACCTTTGAACAAGAATAAAATTGAGGAAAGAAAGAAAGAAAAATGGAGGAGTACATAGTTTTCAAGCAATAGAGTAAATATTGTCGGATTCAGCTAGAACATAACATAAGAACCAAATATTTCCAGTTCCAAAATAATTGTCTCACTTCTTTTTTCCCGATGATAAAGGTGGTTAAGTCAATGATTAGAGTGTAATTTCTGAAAGTTAACGGCAATTTTCATAGAACATTCTTGAGATCTGGACAGGGGTGTTAGAAAGTTGCAGTAACCTAGAGGGCCGATTGTTAAATTATTTTATATTGATGGAAAGTTATAAAAAGTTTACAAAACAATTGGGTCTGTAATGCATTTATTCTTACTCAGATCTGAAAGGTAATTTTGTTTAAAAAATCATTTTTTTTTTACATCTGAAATTGTTATGTTGCTAGTTTAAAATGGAAATTAATCATTAAAATTAATTCAAAAAAGAAAAAAAAGGAAGAATGGATCGTTCTTTCTTCATGGGCTTCAGAAGCTTTAAAACACACTAAACTTAGAGAACCCTGGAACCTGGCATGGCTATTTATTGGGCCCTAAGATAACTACAATAAAATATTGACCAAGGCCTCGGTTATAGTCGTACTGAAATGAATAACCAATATTGGTGTAGTTTTGTATTTTGGGTTCAAATAAAATAAAATAAAATAAAAGATGAACAAGGTCAAACTTGACTTAGTCACTTGATAAAATGAGTCCAAGCAGAAGGAGATTAAATCAAAGAATTATTAAATTGGCTTGCAGCCTTAGTTTAATTGCGGAATCAGATGTCATTGCTATCCATTTTCAACAAAGTTTCTTATTTTACAAAATCATTACATATTCAATTATTTTTCTTATTTAATTAAGTTAATTATAGTAGTATGATAAGGGGTAACACTTGTCTAAGTACTTATAGGGGCACTCATGCATTATTTATATCTTCTCATTATCCTCCAAATAGTTAACTTGTTCAATGTTAGATCAATTCTTCCAATATTCTCTTGCTAGATTGATACTCCCTCTGTCTCGATAACATGCTTTTCTTTTTAACTTGTCCCAAAATCAGGAACGCGTTTCTAAATAAACAGATAATGTTAGTCATATCTTATTATGGTACAAGTAATTAACAAATACTCCCTCCGTTCCAGCCTAGTGTGAACAAAAATGTTGGGCGCACCGATTAAGGAAAAGTAAGAGAGAGAAAAAGTGGAGAGAGAATGTTGTGAGTGTAAAAGTAAAATAGGAGAGAGAATGAGTGGAAGGAATAGTTAGGAGAGAATGTTGTGAGTGTAAAAGTAAAATAGGAGAGAGAATGAGGGGGGTAAATAGTAAAGATTTCCTTCTATTTTGGGCAGTTCACACTTGGCTGGGAAGGACCAAAAGGAAAATAAGTGTACACTCGGCTGAATCGGAGCGAGTAAGTAACAATTTTCTTTTAAAAAAGTTTGACAAATGAGACGAGAGCGTATTTAAAATCAGTTTCCTTTCTGAAAGTCTCCTTGGATGTTTATGGTATATTGATATCAGTACCTAACGGTTATGCCTTATAATAGTTGAAATTAGGTAGTTTGTCCAATTCTCTTTGTTTGAAAGAGCCCACACTTGACCCTTTCATTGCATAAACTCAACCCAACCACCTCTTTACTCAGTTTGCCGTCCCATTTTGATCAATTCCTAACCCAATCACATATTTCTAGATATCAAATTTATACCCCTCTTTACACATAATCCATCACAGACACAAAGAGAGAGAGAGAGAGAGAGAGAGAGAGAGAGAGAGAGAGAGAGAGAGAGAGAGATTATACACACATATTACCATGAGACTCAAAGTGATAAAGAGAACCAAATTGATCATAAAACTACCCATTAGAATTTTGAGCAAAGCAAGAGACTGTTACATGAAAACCATGTTTGATTGTGCTGGAAGAAGGTACCAAGGTAATGCAATGGGCTATGCTTATACACCAGCCCCACAAGGTTCAAACTCAGCTGGTTTTAAGGGACTGACAGATGAAGATATTAGACAGCTCGTTCGGATGTCTATAAAGATGGGGCCAAGTGAGACGGAGAGGGCAGAAGAGTGGCTAAAAATAGGCACGCTGCAAGGCAGTGTGGGGAAGGAGAGAAGTTATAGTGTTGGGGTGGGAAAGATTGGGAGGATTGATGAAGAGAAGCCTTGTGAGTTTGTTGAAGTTGATGATTATAAGATTAAAGATCATATGAATTCAAGAAATAGAAGCTATGTTGTCAGAAACAAGAATGTCTCTATGTTGTTAGCCAGATGATGATCAGAGTCTTGTTCTTTAAAAGTTTCTGAAATGTTAATAACACTCTTCTATTTCGGATAACGATATCGATCTAGAAATGTATTTCACTTTTGTTTGATGCGTTGTGTATTGTATTGTGGAGGAAGTTGAAAACTCGAGTGTTCATAACATTTTCCCTAGAAAGATTGCAATTATCCGTTTTATTACTTGCTTACTGAATTGCGAGTGTCATGATGAAATATATGCAAGTCCAATCATAAAAGATGTGAAAAATGTAATCTATGATTATACCATAAGAGAATGCCTTTGATTTTGATGATGTCAAAAACGTTCTGATCAGCCCAAATTCAGTGGCAGGTTGTATCCTGGACGTTTGAATAGCCTGAAAAAGATGAACAAACACGTAAACTAAGCCGGGACTTCACCGGCAAAGGCCCTCCGGCGTGATAGTAAGTATTTGTGTGATATATAGAGCAAATCAACTGACAAGAGTTGATAGTCAAAAGACGCGTTACCAAAATAATGTGAATTATGTCTTGTATTTATAGGCGTAGGATGTAGAGTGCATCTTTTTTTTTTTTTTTTAAATTGATTTTTTTTTTTTTTTTTTTTTTGTGTAGAGTGCATCTTTGAATAGAAGAAGGTGTGAGAGGAGGTTATAATCCTAGTTGAATTATAACTACCCTCAATATTTGTTTGAGTAGGATTAGGTAATTAAAACCTTCTGTTCTGTGCCTAGGAGGCAAGCTCTTCGTCATATAATACTTGATCGGCTTGTATGAATGCCGAGGAAGAGGTGAGTAAAGGTAGAGAGGTCCCTTTCCCTTGTCTTGTTGATGATCGAGGAGGCGCTCCTCGTCTTTTTATGAGGCCTAGGTTGGCTTTGATGGATGCCTTTCTCGGCATATGAGAGTGTGCCTTGTCGGCATGTATGAATTCTCTCCCTTAGTCATTATTTGCTCTTCTATGTCTTAGGTATACATAGCGGGAATGACGAGGAGGCATGACGAGCATAGGTAGGGAAGACCCACTCCCCATGTCGTATTTGAGACTTATATGGGTTATATTTTAGGCCCAATCCATTGGGTCTTGCCCGATTATGATTCACGTTCGTACCTCAGTTTATACCGTTCAGTGGCCCCCGACTTCCTAGCTCGGCTATGCCGAGGAGGAAGTGGCGTTCGACCTTGGCTTAAACAGATACGATCGGGTTTTAAGAATCACGAGGCGTAATCATTTTATCCGCCAGTTATTACACATTGGGTGAAGCGCCCCATTATTGACAAGACATTCTTCTTGGGAAACTGCCAGAACATTAATGGTAAGGAAGAGACGGTGCCTGTAACCCGTTTTGACCCGTACCTGTTTCAGATATGGGTCTAAAAACCAGATTCCCTCTCATTTCTACTCTTTTATCACTGTTCAACCTTGAGAGAGACTTATAAGCTTTGAAACCACAAGAAATTTCTGAGTTCGTGCTTAATTTGCTTGAATTCGTGTTTGGTTTCTTCGTGTTCTTCATCAACAAAGTCCAATTTCTGGTATACATTTCTTCCCTCTTCTCCGTTTTTATGTTTTACTTTCGAAGTTCTGGGTTTTGGTGTTGTTCTTGGTGGGTTTGTTCAAACCGCCATTGTTGGTGTTCTTGAGGCTTTTCTTGAGTCTTTCTTGTGCCTTCCTCTTTTGTAGCCATGGCCAGAACATGGAGAAGCAACCCAAATGCCTTGTATTGCTATCACACCCAAAATCTTAGAATATACCAACGAATTGATGTCCCTTGGATGATGTTGAGTCTGAATGAAATCGGGGAGATACTGATGAGGTACCAATCTCCTAGAATAGAACCGACGTGCATTATTCAAGTTGGTTTAGGATAGACCGCCTTAGTGTAGTTATCCCCAATATCGTGCTGTTCAACGGTGGTCAGAAATCATTGACCACATCAATCTTTATTACTTGAAGTCCAATCACCTGGAGCGCCCTCCGTTGTTGGGTTAGAATCCCTGCTCGACTTTAGTCAATAGGATGGGGAGGGATTCCCTTCCTCGTCCTCGTCTTCCATTTTTGACTTAGCCAAATTCTGATGTCTGTTCTTTATTTATGCAGTTATGACAAGAAGGGGTAGTAACACTGCTCGACCTTCAACCGGTCCTTCCACCTCGGGCAGGATTGTAAATGCCTTTGCCGAGGGAGCCAAAGATGGCAATCGAGGACGAGGACATGGGAGGTCCAACCGTGGTAAGTCTGTCACCCCTAGACCTAGATCTGCCAGGGCCGGGGAGCCAATGATTGAGGAAAACCACTATAAGTATGGAGTGTCGAGGGAGGAATACTGCCTTACGTACCTCCCCGGCATACCCATTCAAACCGAGAAAGCTTTGGATGATTTTTTATACAGTTTAAATTACGTCCACTTCTTCTACAAACAGTTCCAACTTGGCCTTCATCTCCCCCTCGATCCTTTTATCTGTGAATTTTCTAGAGGACATGCTAGCCGTCCCGGCTATGCCAAGAGCCAATGCCGTGATATTCCTCATCGGCTTCATCGTCTTATGTCATAGCCTAGGTTTTGAACCTTGTCAGTCTGCGTTCCATAATTTTTTCACCGTCAGCTACAAGGAGGATACTAGGATCCTAGTGGTGAGGAGTGATCCCAACCAACCCAAGCTGATTCACCCAATGTCGAGCAAGGTCTCTGGGTGGAGTAATATTGTCATTAGAGTAGAGAGCCGACAAGGTTGGGAATTTGCTGCTCCCTTGGAGTTCCCACGTGTGCCCGAGCAAATCTGGAGGCCGGAGTGGAGCAATCGCCTCATCGACAAGTTGAAACAATTTTCCCCTATCGTCATGTTATGTTGGTCAAGTCTGGAGGCTGACCAATGCTATTATGTTCAGGCCGGTATCATGTTAGGCCCCTTGGACGGCCTATTGCCCATAGCCCCAGTGTCCAGGGGACATAGGTATCCCGAGTGGAGGGTGAATCCAGGTTTCGTTTTCCATGATGAGTGTGACATATGCAAGCTCTATGTTGATAGATGTCTTGCCGAGGAGGACGTGGTCGGCTGTAAATTTCTTGCTTCTCATCTTTCTGTACTTATGCAATTTTTATTTGATATATCACCCTTCTCGTGTTTCCAATAACAACTTGTCTTCCTCATTTTCTGGAGATTTAACTGAGGAGCAGATAAAGAGAATGGAGGAGGAAATACTAGATCCCCAGGCTCTCATGAAGTTAAAGAGGAGGACTTCACGTTCCTCGGCAAAAAGCAAATGACGCTCTGATGCTATGGAGAGACAGGCCGTCTTGGCAACCAAAAAAGCTGGGGCTCTGCCCCTTAAGTCGGTGGGAGGTGCTGAGGCATCCACCGAGGAAGTTGACGATGGGCAGGAGGCCCAAGCTGAGGAACAAAGCTCTCATGAAGTAATAACTCCTCGGGCCAAGGAAGCCTTACAGAGAACCGGTCTGGTGGAAGCTGATGAGGCTCAGAAATGGCCAAGGATGGAGGCCGAGGGGGAGGGTCCTTCCAAGAAAGCAGCAACAGAGTCTTCCTCGATCGTTTTATCTGCTCGGCATATTAAGAATTATGCTGAGGCCGAGCAGTTCGTCAAGGAGGCTCATGAAGCGCCAATATTTAAAGGCATGGATCTGATTGCTCGTAGGGGCCCCCAACAAAGGGTTGGCCTAGCAGTCATATGTAGGTCCATGGACGATGATATGTTAGATCATCTCCTCGACACTAAGCCTAGCTTGGAGACTTTGGCCAGTATGAAAGGCCTTCTTTTGAGTGAGGTAGGCTTCCTCGATTTTTAATTTTTTCTTCCTCGTCATGTTCGTACTTGTGGTTTTTCTGATCATTTTTCTTTGTCTTTTGTAGCTTGCCATGGTCTCGGCATATGAGGCCATTAAAGCTAAGGCGACTGAGGTCCACGAGCAGAAGCTCGAGAAACAGGTCGAGAAGGACAAAGCCGACCTGAAGAGGGCTGTGGAGCTCTTGAAGAACCTTCGTGCTGATGTTGATGCCTTCAAAATGGCTAAGGCTAAAACCGAGGAAGAAGAGAAGGTGGCCAAGGAAGCTCTGGCAAAGGCCGAGGAGGCTGCGCTGGAGGAATAAAGGAACAAGGCCCTCAAGAAGGTCGAGGAGGTGACTGCCCGGCAGCAAGAGTTGGAGGCTAGCATTCCATGCAGGGAGTCTGAGGCCATAGCCTGTTACAAGGCTAGCTCGGCTTTTAAACAAGCTGTGGCTGAGAAGACGGCTACCATGTACTCCGACGGCTACTTGCATTTAGCCAGAAGGGCCATGGTGGATCCTTCTCTTGGTCTCAACCTGGACGGGCTTACTCAGCTTATCTACCAAGACTCCTACAATGAGGTATCCCGGTCCATGCATCATCTTGTCCCTTTCTCGGGTAATGCCTTGAAGGTTATTGCCTCCCTTGATGCTCAGGCTGTCCATCCTGCTTGGGTTCCTCCTCTTCTTGATCCACATAATATTCGTACATTTATCGAGAAGATCAGGATGAGGGCCTAAGTTCAGAAGACGGGGAAGGAGAAGCTGAGGTGGAGCAGACCGAGGAAGCTCAGGCCGATCAAGTCATTATTCCCCCTGTTGCTGCTGAACATGATGATCTTTTTTGGGGGGATGATCATGCTTAGAGACTTTTGATTTTTTTTAGTTATAATTTTTGATGATGTGATAGGGCCTTCATGTATTTTGACTTTTCATCAATATAATATCTTTCTTCAACTTCTTGTAATCTTTACTTTACCGCATTTATTTTGAACTGCTTTGTATTGAATGATTGTATGTTGAAAACATCTAAGTATCCAATCTTCTAGAGAAGCCGAGGAGGGTCTCCTCGTCATCTATAATTGGTTCTTTTTTAATCGAGGAAGCTCATTCAGTCTAATTACTTAGAAATTTTTGATGTTTAATCATTAAGCTGAGGAAGATCATTCGTCATAACACTTAGGTTATTTTTTGAGAATTTGTCTCTTCACGCCGAGGAGGAGCATTCGACATAAGTCTTAGACAATTTTCTCAATATCTTATCCCTCTATGTCGAGAAAGGTCGTTCGACATAGGTCTTAGATAGATAATTTTTGGTTTTTATCTCTATGCCGAGGAGAGTCGTTCGGTCATAGGTCTTAGATAATTTTTGGTTTTTATCTCTCTATGTCGAGGAGGGTCGTTCGATCATAGGTCTTAGATAAATTTTTGAGTATTTGTCTCTTCATGCCGAGGAAGAGCATCCGGCATAAGTCTTGGACAATTTTTGATGTTTTACCTATCTATGCCGAGGAAGGTTGTTCAGTTATAGGTCTTAGGCAATATTTTGAGGTTTATCTCTCTATGCCGAGGAAGGTCATTTGGTCATATGTCTTAGATAAATTTTGGGACTTTATCCCTTTGATGCCGATGAGGGGTCTCCTCATCTTTCAGAGTTACCTTGCTAGTCATTTGTCTTGATGAAAACTGAATTTCTATTAACTGAAAATGATTACATTAAACTACAATCCTATTTTACTTGATAATATCTGGAAAGACTAACAACGACTAATCTATGACATAAAAAACAGACTATAAAGTATAAACTAGTGATAATACTTTCATAGATGATCATAATGCCACGGATGTTTCAAATCTTGTCCATCTGGGATCTTCATTATGTAGGTCCCTTCTCTGATAACTTTAGTGATGATGTAGGGGCCTTCCCAGTTTGGGGAGACCTTGTTTTGTTTTGCCTTTCTGCCATTTGCTTCAATTTTTTTAAGTACCCAATATCCGACTTGGAATACTCTCTTGTTGACCCTTTTGTCATGATAGGCTTTTGTCCTCTGCTTGTAGTTCACCATCCTCATCTGAGCAGCTAGTTTTTTCTCATCTACTACGTCTAGGTCTAGCAGTTTGTTGACCTTGTTGACTTATTCATTGTAGTTTGAGTTTCTTGTTGTAGGGATAGTCATCTCAACTGGTGCCA
This sequence comes from Adenophora triphylla var. japonica, assembly GCA_022495995.1. Taxonomy (NCBI): domain Eukaryota; kingdom Viridiplantae; phylum Streptophyta; class Magnoliopsida; order Asterales; family Campanulaceae; genus Adenophora; species Adenophora triphylla. The sequence goes on along the minus strand of JAFEMH010003557.1, from coordinate 121,973 downwards.
TAGCCTCAGATCCGAAGGTCAGTGTGAATGGGGTTTCCCTAGTTGGCCACCGGGTGGTTGTGCGAACTGCCCACAAGGCTAAGGGAAGCTCATCCAACCATCTACCATCACTTCCCTCTAGGTTCTTAGTTATGGCTGTTAGCACCAACTTGTTGGCTACTTCCGCTTGTCCGTTGCATTGAGGTCTGCTTACTGATGACATGATGTGTCTGACTCCTAGTCTGTTCAACTCTGATGTAAATGCCTAAGAGAACTGGAGACCGTAATCTGAAAAGATAGTGTGTGGAACCCTGAAGCGAGACCAGATGAAGTCTTGGACAAAGTTGATTGTGTTCTCCTCTGTGATTTTGGCTAAGGCTTTTGCTTCTATCCATTTGGAGAAATAATCGACTGCCACGATCACATATTTGCAATTTCCTCGGGCAGGGAGGGTAAAAGGTCCAATGATGTCGATTCCCCACATGTCAAATGACCAAGTAGGAATTATGAGTGTTTGTTCCACTGCTGGCAGTCTAGGAATATCATCGTATCTCTAGCACTTGTCGCACTTTCTTACGTAGTCTTGCGCATCATCTCTCAGGTTTGGCCAGTAGTAACCTAGCGTGATGATTTTATCAACTATGGTTCTGGCCCCGGGTGACCACCGCAGATGCCTTCGTGGACTTCTGCCTAGAGATTTTCTATTTCCTTGGGATAGAGGCACCTTAGTGGGGTTTTGTGAATGATCTTCTATAGAGAATTCCGTTCATCACTGTGAACCTTACTGAGTTCTTCTTCATAAGCTTAGCGCTTGTCTCATCCTCATGTAGTTGGTCCTTTTTAATGAAGTCCATGTATTCATCTATCCAACACTTCTCCTCCCCATCTAGGAGCATTACTCGTAGTCTTTTGTAGGCAAGTTCTTCGGCAAAGACTATGAGTGGGTTAGAGTCAGGGTCTGCCACATCAATAGTTGCAAGTTTAGATAGAAGATCTGCCACTTGGTTGTCCTCCTGACCAATCTGACTTATTTTAAAAAAAAAATCATCTTTTTTGTTCTATTTAGGACGAGGTATTTATACTTTGTAAGTATGGGGTGTTGAGTGTTGTACTCCCCTTTTTTTTTGTCATCTTTTTTGGGTATGCATACTTTAACCCTCTTAGTTTTAGCTTAGATTTGATTGATACCATAACCTCATCTCTATTTTCTGGAATTTAGGCCCATATGTAATGAAGCTTAGAGTTCAATTTTTTAGTATAAGTCCATTTTATAGAATAGAATAATTTAGGCTTGAAGACTGGCACAAGACTCATTGGACATGAAGTTGCAGTTCAAAGTTTCAAACCGCACTCAAGAAACTGCACTTGCAAACCGCATTGTGGAAATCCTTTATTGAAACTGCTCCTTGAACAACTACAGTGAATCTTAATTAGTGAACCGCACTTGCTAACCGCAGTGCAGATTCTAATCTTGAGACCGCACTTAGCAACCTCACTGGTGAAATCGCATTGACCAAACCGTCTCACACCAGACCGCATCCAATGATTGAAGACTTGAAGTATGAACCACATATGACTGTTGGAATCCATGCCAGCAAATATTCAAAAGTCAACCGGCATATCTTGTCATGTGACTAAGTGTCAGACAAGATCTGCAAGGATCTTGAAAAGGTGACAGATGTCCTTCATACCTTATTTGCAGCTGAGGTCTGATCAGCTTTATCTGCAACTGCTGTACCAAAGGACAAAATTGGATTTATGGACCAATCAGAATGCAACGGCTATATCCTTGGTGCTTGGGTATAAATACCCCTAATCTTCAACACTTGAAGATTGCTTGAGAAATTGAAATTCCTGTAAGTTCATAAGAAGTTGAAGCTCTGCCCAGAAAATATTCAGCCCTTTGAATCTTCATCTTCTTACTTCAAGAAATATTTTCCAGCCCAAAAATTAAGCCTTGAATACTTCAAGAATCATTGTTCTCTACATCGTATAGATTTAAGGAGCCTTGATTTTGTTATACACACACACACCTCACTTGCTTAATCACATAGATTATTCATTTGAGATACACCGGTTATAGTCTAGGACTTGATCTTCATAGAAAAGATTTTAAATCTGAGTATTGTACTTTGTACTTTGTAATCTCTCATACTCAATATAAAATATCACTCTTAGAAAATCAAAGACTAACCAACTTGGTAGTGGACGTAGATCATTTACGATTGAACCACTCCAAATATTGTGTTCTTCATTTCTGCATTTTACTTATCGTGCTTGCTAATTATTTGTCTTTATCTGTTTGATCTTATTCTCTTTTATCCATTATTGTGAATTGTGTTTGCAATTAACTTTTTCATAACCTCTTTTCAGTTTTATAAACTGCACTGAAAATCGCACTGTAAACTGCACCTCAAAACCACTTTATAACTTAAATATTCCGCTGTGCATTTTGCAACTCTACTTGCAGTTTATAATACAATGCAAGCGGTTTTGTAAGCAAGAGGTTTAGTTTTCAAAAGAGGGCGAAAAATTTTTAACAACTATTCACCCCCCCTTTAGCTGTTTTTTACCCTTGTTGCCACCTTTGGGACCAACAAGTGGTATCAGAGCAAACACATTTATAAAACCACTGTTTTTCAAGCTTAACAACTTGTGTGCCGATTCACTATGGCAAACTAAAAAATAATGACAACTGTTAACTATTCACACGTTCCCATTTTGGACGAGGACCACTTCGATATCTGGAAAGTCCGAATGCTAATCCATTTGGAGACCATTGACGAAATGCTGGTGGAATGCGTGACGAATGGCATGTTCGTTCCCATGAAGGCCAACACCAATCCATCCACCAGTGCAAAATTTCCAAAAATCCAAAAGCCCAAATCTGAGTGGTCAGATGAAGAGAAAAGATTAGCTGCTTTGAATAGCAAAGCCAAGTTCTTTATTTATGGAACCTTGCCCGTGTCAACCCTTCAAAAGGTGATGTATTCAAAAACCACAAAGCAGACGTGGGATGCCATACAGAGCTACCTCGAAGGTGATGATCTATGCAAAGAAAACAAATTATATGCTGTTGAAAGATCCTACAACAACTTCAACAGAAAATCCAACTAAACTTTGCGCCAAACCTACGATCGCTACGTTGAGGTAGTTAATGCATGTAGATCTCTTGGCAAAACATTATCTGATAAAGATGTCAATATGACTTTTCTAGCTGCTTTAGGTTCGAAATGGGTCAATAAAGCCACATCTCTTGAGGACTCCAAAGTTTTGAATACTTGGTCATTAAGTAACTTGTATGCAAATCTAAGAGTCTATGAGCTTAAATTAAACCATATTGAAGAGGTTGAAGGGAAAATCAAATCACTTTCCATGTCCGTAGTGGAACATGAGGAGAAACCAGCCACATCTAATCAAACCTCTGATTCTTCCATATCAACCGCATCACTCATCGAAGTGGATGATGATGATTTTTCCATGTTTGTGAAAATATTTCAAAAATTTAGAAAATCTTCAAAACCCTTCACAAAATCTCTTTCAAAAGGCAAACCTCCAGCAACTTTTTCCAAGGCTGCTGATACAAAGAAAAAGAGTGATATAGTTTGCTACAACTATAGAAAACCTGGTCACTTTGCATCTGAGTGTCCACAGCCAAGATTTGAGTATATGAAAAAGAAAACCTCTCCTGCGAAATTTTCTCGTCGCAAGGGAATGGTTGCTGAAGAGGAAGAGAACTCAAAAGAGTTAGCTACTTGGATTGAGATAGATTCTGAGGAAGGAAGTGATGATGAAACCGAAGAGGTTAATCTCTGCTTAGTTGCAAACGCTTCCGATGATTCAGATACTGAGTCAATCGAGTCACTGGATATGGGGGATGAAGAGGTTCCTTTAAGGATTCCCAAAATTAAATTGGATGGTGATGTGAAATTTACTCCCAACATTAAAATAGGGAATTGTTCTTACTCGCGTCCTATTTTCCCCCTACAAATTCTCCACCTTCAAAAATAATTCCAAAGAAGAAAATTTTGAAAAAGGTGGTGGAAGAAATTTCTCCCATGGAACATGAAAGGATGTTCAAGGAAGCTGAAATGATGATCCAAACATTCCATAATGTTAAGAAAGCTTTAGCTTTAGCGCATGAGGAAATTTCTCAGTTTAATACGGAGAAAACTGTAATGAAGTCTGAAATTTCTAATCTTAAAGACCAAATTAAAAGTATATCTCCTATTGCTGATCAAAACCGCATCCTAGAAACTAAGGTTGCAGTACTTCAACTTAGGAAAGATGATCTAGTTGCTCAAAACAATGATCTCCAGAAGATTATTTATGAGTGGACTAAATCACGTGTAACCTTGGATCAAATTTTAGAATTCCAAATGACCAGTGGAATCAAAGAAGGTCTGGGATTTCAAGCAGGTGACAAGGAGAAGTGTGCATCCTGTTGTGAAAAGGATAAGGAAATTTCTAACCTAACTAAAGAAATTCCTAAGGAGAAGCATTCAATTTCTAAGGGTAAAGGACAAAAACAAAAGGCTCCCCTTAACTTCCATTATGTCTATCCAAAGATACAGTTTGGGAAAAACTCTCAGATGAAAGGAAAAGAATCTGAGGCTTAAACCGCAGAGGATGTTTTTTATACGGCTGACCGCACCTCTACTTCAACCGCACCTGGTGGAGTAGGTGGTGCAGCCAACCGCACGGCTGACCGCCCTTCTTCTTCGACCGCACCTCCTGCTTTCAAAGGCAAGAAGAGCGTTCCTAGAAAAAATACGATCAAACCGCTAGTACCTACCTTTGTTAAGGCTAAAACTGCAGTTCCCAAACTGCATGTTAATCCTAAAAAGAGTAAAGAGTTAGTAAAACCTCATGTAGCTCATAGCTTTCATAAGTGTTTTGTGTGTGATGGTTTAGGTCACAAGTCTGCAGAATGCCTTTTGCGGTTCACACCAAATGCCAGGAAGAGTAATCCTCCTTCTGTCAAACAGGTGTGGGTCGTCAAAAGGTGCTAACCTCATAACCCAAGGAATAAAGGGGACCTCGTTTTAAATGTTTATCTTTCAGGTCCTCTACTTAATGGCTGGTCACTCCAAGGATAATAAATGGTATCTTGATAGTGGCTGCTCAAGACATATGACTGGAGATTGATCATTACTTGAAGATGTCATTGAAGCAAGCGGTCCATTTGTAACCTTTAGTGACAACAACAAAGGCAAAACCATTGGGTATGGTTTGATAAGGAGAGGAAACCTAACTATTGAGAAGGTTTCTCTTGTTGAAGCAAGCGATCCATCTGTAAACTTTGGTGACAACAACAAAGGCAAAACCATTGGATATAAATACCCCTAATCTTCAACACTTGAAGATTGCTTGAGAATTTGAAATTGCTGTGAGTTCATAAGAAGTAGAAGCTCTGCCCAGAAAATATTCATCCCTTTGAATCTTCATCTTCTTACTTCAAGAAATATTTCCCAGCCCAGAAATCAAGACTTAAACACTTCAAGAATCATTGTGCTCTACATCGTATAAATTTAAAGAGCCTTGATCTTGTTATACACACACACACACCTCACTTGTTTAATCACATAGATTATTCATTTAAGATACACCGGTTATAGTCTAGGATTTGATCTTCATAGAAAAGATTTTAGATCTGAGTATTGTACTTTGTAATCTCTCATACTCAATATAAAATCTCACTCTTAAAAAATCAAAGACTAACCATCTTGATAGTGGATGTAGATCATTTACGATTGAACCACTCCAAATATTGTGTTCTTCATTTCTGCATTTTACTTACCATGCTTGCTTATTATTTGTCTTTATCTGTTTGATCATATTCTCATTTATCCATTATTGTGAATTGTGTTTGCAGTTAACTTTGTCTAAACCTCACTTTTCAGTTTTATAAACTGCACTGAAAACCGCACTGTAAACTGCACCTCACAACCACTTTATAACTTAAATATTCCACTGTGCATTTTGCAACTCTACTTGCAGTTTATAATATACTGCAAGCGTTTTGTAAGCAAGAGGTTTAGTTTTCAAAAGAGGGCAAAAATTTTGTAACAGCTATTCACCCCCCTCTAGCTGGTCACCCTTGTTGCCACCTTTGGGACCAACACCAAATATCAGAGTCTCGTACTCTGCTTGATTGTTAGAAGCAGGGAATTTAAATTTGATTATGTCCTGGATGGTGTGCTCCCCATCGGGACTTGCTAGTACAACTCTAGCTCCGCTTCTTTTCTTAGTGGCTGAACCATCCGTGTATAAGACCCAACAGTTAGATGGAAGAAGCTCGATTGTCGATTCTTCCTCCGCAGATTTTTTGCGCTTACGGGAGGTGGGGTCGTACTCACCTATGAAGGCGGTTTTAACCATAAAATCAACCAATGGTTGTGCTAGGAGTATCTTCCTAGGTTGATATATGATATCAAACATTGCGTGAAGTATCTGCTCTCCACATCTGACAATTAATGCCTTGGAGACATAATATATTGGTTTTTGAGTGGTTCCTTCATTCTGGAGTAGCACCGCAGCTATAGCGTGGTCCGTGGCTGCTAGAAAGACATACATCATCTCTCCAGTAATTGGGTTGCTCAACAAATAAGGGGATCCCAAGTACTCCTTCAACTCTTTGAATGAATCATTCAGGATAAGCTCTTAGTCCCCTTCAGAACTTTGAAGAAAGGCATTGATTTTTTCGCAGACTTTGCAATAAACCTAGAGCCGTCAATTTGGGACCGTCCCGCCATACAAATGAGATGGGATGGGATAGTATATTCTAAACCCGTATAAAAGCAGCCCTATTCGGAACATCCCATTTAGGACGCGGGACAAAGTGGGATGGGACTGGACGTCCCTCATTTAAAAAAAAATTACTTTTTTTTTTCTATTTTTAACCCAGTCCAGGACCAAGAGACAGAGTCCAATACCATTAGACCAAAGTAAAAAAAAAAAAAAAAAAAGGAAAAAAAAGGAAAAAATGTGACTTTGACACTCTAACTCAGAGACCACTCCTTCAACAAACCTAAATCCCTAAATTTCCTTTCCGTTTAGGCGTTTCTCATCGGCCGCTAATCTTCTTCTCCCAGCACATCAGCGAGCCAGCGACCACTCCTTCTCATCTTCTCTTCTCAGCCGGTCAGAGACTCAGTTACACTCAGATACGATGTGTACCATACTCACTAATTAGTAATGAAGATTTGTTATTCAAACAACCATAAAAATTTTCTCAATTTTGCTTTACCCAATCATTATTAATTACTAGAATTATTATTCTCCGTTCTTTAGTTTGTTTTCATCTTTCATGTTTCAACATTTTGGATGATTTTCATTTGTGGATAAATTTCAATAATTCCCTATTTGTAAATTGCATTTAATTAAATCACTACTTAGTTAATTAAGTTACATTTATATATATATATATATATATATATATATATATATATATATATATATATAATTATGCATGCATTATAATTATGGGATATTGTGATCGCGTCTTCTTGTCCCGCATTATCCCGTTTGTCCCGAGGCCTGAAGTGGGTTTGGTACGAGACTGGGAATTTCAGGCCCGGGAAAAATTCGGGACGTCCCGTTCCATGTAGAAACGGGATATCATAGTTTCGTCACGTCCCATCCCGTTATTCCGAATTTATGGCTCTAAATAAACCTCTCAAGGGCTGCTATTCTTCCATTCAACCTTTGAACCTCCTTGATGCTGGTAGGTTCTTTCATGTCTATCAAAGCTTTGATTTTCTCCGAATTTACCTCGATTCCTCTTTGTGATACCATAAAGCCTAGAAACATTTCGGCCGTCACCCCGACCACACATTTACTTGGATTCAGTTTCATGCGGTTAGCTCATAAGTTGTCAAAAGTTTCTTCCAAGTATGGGCTGTGACTTCCAAGTATGGGACGTGACTGCCATTCCTAGTCTTTATTACCATGTCATCTATGTAACAATAAATTCCTCCAGCTGCCTGGAAGGCTGTTTTCTCAATATCTTCCTCGGCCATTTTTATCTGTTGATAACCAGAGTAGGTGTCTAGGAAGCTGAGGGTTCTATGTCATGCAATGAAATCTACCATCTTGTCAGTTCTAGGGAGAGGGTAGCTATCTTTTGGGCATGCTTTGTTGAGATCTGTAAAGTCTCAACTTCTAATTTGTAGACAACTACCTCTTCTTTTATTCCTCGACCTTCCAGGCAAAGACATCAAGATTGTTTTTCAGAAGGGTGATGATTTCCTCCATTTCTTCTGGGGAGAGCAAGTCCCCCAATTTTTATTTTCTGCTCTGGATAGTCGGAATTGAGTATAATTTCCTCCAATTTGTCTACAGGTTTCATTTCTTGACCGTCTCAAAATTGCAAATTTTCAATGATTATCTCTCTAAGCCTTGTACCTTCCTCACCATTTATGTCTAGATCTTCCATCTCAACTAGTTCGTCTACGTCCGGTGGCACTCCTTGTCTCAAGTCAGGGTTGGCCCCCGAGTTCTGGCCGCTGATGAGATGAGGGGCTATATTCGGGACAGACATAACTGTGTCTTTGTTTTTGTGGATATCTAGTATCATGTGTTCCTCATCTTCTGCTTCAAAAATCAGATTCAACCTAGAACTGGTGCTGGTAGTCTTTACAGACTTAGAGATTTTCAGATTTTCCTCTGGTGTGTCTACCTCCACCTTTCTGGATGTTTTTCTGCTCCTTATTACATGTTCCAAGAAGTCCCTGGGATCGCCCTCACGCATCTGATTCCAGCCCGAGTGGGAAATTTAACTCGCTGGTGAGGGAGGGAGGTGACAACCCAAGTTTGCCTTGACTTGGAATGCCTATGATGACATGGTAGTCACTTGCCAGGTCCATGACCACGAATGTTACTGTGGGGTCGGCTCGGAAGGGATGTTTCCCCACATCCTGCAATAAGTCAATTATCCCCATGGCGCTAACTTTGTGGTTGGTGAAGCCTTCTAGTCTTCCAGAGTATGACTCCAGCATGCTGTCTTTTAGGTTCATCTTCTGGTAGGTGGAATAATATAGAATGTCCCTGGAGGCCCTTGAGTCTATGAGGAGCCTTTCGGATTCACAGTTATCAATTCTTCCTTTGATTATTAGGGGTTGTTCTCGAACCGCGCAGCTTCCAACCAGCTCATTAGGAGAGAAGCTAATGACTTCCTCTTCCTTATGGATCCCGACGGGGATGTGGTAGACCTTACTTAGCTCGTGTATCTGGTCTTTCAGTTTCTTATTGGAGACAGTGTCCTCCTTTATGACATGGAGGTTATCCCTAGGAGGCATGTCCTCTCTTTCATCATCTTTGTCATCATCATCGTCATCCTTTCTCTTTTGCTTGTTATCCTTTCTCATGATGTAGCGATCAAGTTTTCCCTTGTCTACCCCTCTCTGGATCATTCTCTTGAGGGAGATGATATTCTCTGTGTCGTGTCCGTAATCCTTGTGAAAGGCACAATACTTGGAGTTGTCACGGGTGTATTTTGTTCTTACATCGAGTGGTCGGGGACTTGGCAGATTCACCAACTGCATGATCTCCGTTATAGGTTTGGTGTGGGGGGGTGAAAACCTCGGCTTTCTCAGTAGCCCGAGTTCTATTTTTCCCCTTATAGTTACTTACGTTGGAAGCCTGGTTGGTGCCATCTGCATCTGCTTCTCATTTTTCAGACCTCTTTTTACTTTTCTCTTCTGCCATAGCTTTGTCATAAGCCACATTGTACATATCAAACTTTGACTTAGGCTCTCTGGCAGAAAGTTCATAGATTAATTGCCTAGATCTCGGTTTGGAATTTAAGCAAGCGATCACTTCCCGGTCAGTTAGGCTTTCCTCTACCTGGTCAGTCATGGCTCTGAATCGAAAATAATAGCTCAGAGTTGTTTCATTTTTCTTTTGCCGATGTTTGCAAGTTTAGTCAGTCTTTTCTTTCTATTTCCAACTGTAGCAAAGTGATCCAGGAACCTCCTCTACATAATTTTCCAGCTATCGATTCTTCCCTTCTTTTGCTCACGGAACCAGGATAAAGATGTACCGGAGAAGGCACTCACAAAAGTCTTGTAGAGAATATCATCTGCCTTGGTGAGGAGGGCCATAGTGGATTCAAAACTTTGCACATGGTCCCGTGCATCTGTGGTTCCCTCATATTATTCAAAACTTGGGATTTTAAGAGCAGAATTAGGAGGTAGATCATTAATCCGCTGGGAGAAAGAATGAGTGGCACTGGTATCATCATCATCCACTTCCTTCCTCCCCATTTCCATTTCATCTAGTCTCTTTTTCAAGAGGAGAATATCTCTTGCATCGATCCCCGAGCTAAAATGAGAACCATGGTGGGTTCTTTCTTTCTTTATGTGCCCATTCACTCTATCGTGTTCCTCATGCTCCTAGTGATTGTCCCTATGTCCAGATGGTGCTCTGTCCCATCTAGGTGCCATTTCTGGATGAGGAGGAGACCTTTGACGAGAAGGGATCCTAGGTCGAGGAGGGCTCATATACCGAGGAGAGGGGGCATAACGAGGAGGGGATTTTCACCTTGCCTGACTAAGCCTTGCTCTCAAGTCAGCATAATTAACCTCCTAGTCCCTCTGATGGTCAGATGATTTCTCAAATCCTCATTGTTTCGTGTGTTTCCATGTCCAGGTGCCTTATGACCAGGAGGGACATCTTGGAGAGGTTTCTGCCTGTCAAGACGACTCTCCCCTCCAAGGGAATTTATAGTCCTCGTAGGCCTTATAAATTCAACCAATGAATGACCAAGATCCAATTGCAGCAGAGCATTTTGTGTTTCAAAAATGCATTGCAAAGTTTCCATCTGTTGATGCAGGAGAGTTATGCCATCAATCTATTGGGGGGAAGCTTTAGTGCCCCCAGGGCGGCATTCCTCCCTGTCTGACTACCAGCAGGCCTTCCTCGGAGCCGACGACGAGGAGGGTCTGGCAGCACTACCTCAGTTACTGGCTGCCCACTAGAACGCATATTCATTCCTAGTCGGGTCAGCCCTTCGTTCAATGGTGGAGGAGGTGGTAGTTCCCTATTGGCAAGAGGAAAAACAGTCCTAGTGTTTCCACTCATTGATTAGCATAGGAGTTATTCTTAGATAGCACTCCTCCGGTATAGGTTTGTTGGCTTTCAGAAGAAGGCACATTCTGAGATGGACCATTGAACTCCCTAAACAAACCTCTTCCTCTATCTAATTGCAACTTACTGGGCTAACATATTAATGTCTTGCTTGTGATGCATGTGTAGATAGAAATGTTGTAAATAATGATGCTTATGGTTCTATAAGGGCAATCCATGCATCATTTAAGCATTGGGAACAAATGCATCATGAAAGGCTCAGAGCACCTTAAGTTTAATATATGTCCTGAAATGAATGTTTAAGCTAGCTTGCATTGTCATACCACCTCTGCACCAGGTTAGGATCCCATTCCACAAAATTTGAGCAAAACCTTTGCAATGAAGCTATTGCTTGATCATTTCAGCAGTGACAAACTTGTTGGCGAATCTTATTGGCATTTGGTCCCATACAAGTGTAGTAAATTTGATACACTGATTTCTACAGTTCATTTTGGTTGTGCTTGATATTTTCTTGGATGTTTGCTTGCAGTTTACAGAAATGCTGAAGATATGAACTACCACTTAGTTTGTCTACATGTTATTGCTGTTGAAATCATGTCATAGACGTTCTTTGAAGTAAACTTACATTGTTACTCTCACATTCTACGGTCTTGATAATGCTGGCTATTTGGTTGTAGGTACATCTATCTTGGATTGTTTGACAACGAGGTTCCTCAAAATCTTCAATCACTCTCCCCTCCCCCTGAATAATCCTTCTTACAAGATGTATTCCTGTTTCATTTAGTCTTGGTCAATTAAACCTGTTTTTATTTGGCTTGTAATCAAATTTAAGTAGTTTTTATGTTAGTTTTGAGAATTTGATGAATGTTGAATTTGATTATCTATGTTTTTAGTGAATGTTTGATTGAGTTGTATTTGAATGTTGGTATTTTGGTGATTGAAGAGGTTGCAGATGGTTTTTTAAATGTAGTAATTTTTTTTAAAAAATTCTGTGCAATTTACCGACGGAAATTTCCGTCTGTATATTCTTTCAAAAACTGATAATATATTTATCGACGGTTAAGTCTATAGGAAATTCTGCGTTATTTACCGACATATTATTCCATCGGTAATCTCTCTAGCGATAACGCCGGTCATTGGACGGCGGATTCCTTTACCGATGGACCATTTTCGACCGTAAAATGCGTTTACCGATGGACAGTCCGTTCGTCGGTATTACCAACCTGGAATTATCGACGGGATCCGACGGAATCTGTCCATCGTAAAAAGTAATTACCGACGGAATTTCAGCTTTACCGACGGAAATTTTCGTCGGTAATGGTGCAGTTTCTAGTAGTGTTAAAGAGTTTGTACATTCAGGTCTTTACACCAACATGGTTTTGTGTGTAACGTGAAGGCACCACAAAATTAAAATACAAATCATGTAGTAAAATTAGAATTTGACTCTAAAAGTGTAACGATCGTAGTAAATTATAATTTAAATATCAATCTGGTACTAGATCAGTCGGATCTGTGCGGCGGTGCAAGCTTGGCAGGTGAACGACCAGAGAAGACTCGTCGATCTGGGAGAAGGCGGGGATATAGTTGAAGATCAGACTAGGTTTTGTAGATCTGAGATGAGGAAGGAGAAAAGGAATGCAACTGAGATGTGGGACGACGGCGATGACGACATAGATAGAAGAAGATCAGGTTAGATTTTCACATATTGAATTTGGTCTGAAGTTGTAGATCTCGCCGGAGTTGTAAATCTCGCCGATATTGTTGATCGCGGTGAAGCATGGTTGAGGGGAGGGATGGTCAGAGGTGTGGAGGAAGGGAAGAGGGAGGCCGGATGTGGGAGGGGTTGTCGGATGAAAAGGGGAGGGAGATCGCAAAGATGGGGGTCGGGCTAGTGAGAGAAAGTGAAAGAGAGATAAAGATGTGTGTGTGTGTGTGAGAGAGAGAGTAGGGTAGGGTTTTATTTGGGGTAGAGGGGAATGTGGGTGTAATTTGAGGGGGTGGGATTTTTATTTATTGTTAGAAGGATTATATGGTAAGTTATTTTACGGGGTTGGATTAGGAGGTAAATATGATAATTTATTGTATTAGGATGTAGATTAGGTTATACTGAAGGACTAGGACGTAATTTTCTCAATTGTTAACTTAACAAAAGTTAACGAAAGTAAACAACCACGTCTTCATTAACCCCTTGCTGATACGACTCTTCTGATAGATATATTGTTTCGATATCCTAGTTATTGCATCTATCTTATTTACTAGTTGTAATCTTTTTATTATTTGTAATTATCTTTTCCTGATTGTATTTACTTGTTCACCAAGTTAGAGCTAGGGCTAGGCTTGTATATATATTCAAGATTCAATAATACAAATTACTTTTCCCTTATTATTTATACTTCTATATGGTATCAGAGCATCTAAGATCCAATTTTTTTCTCTCCTATCCCTTGGCCGAAAACCCTAATTTCTTCATCCTCTCTCTCTATCTCTCTTCCTTCTTGGCTATGTTCCAATGGCCTCTACCGATCCCTCCCATCTCTCTAATACTGCTGAACCCAATGTCCCTCTCGTCGTAGTCTCCCTTGCTCATGTACTGAAACTCTCCCCCACAAACTATATCTCTTGGAAAACAAAGATTGAGGCCACTCTTATTGGTCATGACCTGTAGAAATTCATAGATGTCACCCATCATGCTCCTCCTCAAACTATTCCAGTCACCACTAAATCACCGGTCACCACCACTGAGACCTCCGATCCCGCTACCGCTATCGCATCTAAAACCACCACCACTTCCAACCCCGCCTACACCACCTGGTTCTTCCAGGATAAGCTAATTCTAGGGGCGCTTTCCTGCACCCTCTCGGCCAATCTTATTCCTCTCATCTCCCAATGCTCTATCTATGTCGCATGACAAACCCTAGCTAAAACCTATGCCAATCCCTCCAAAGATCACCTTAAACAAATCATGGACCATATGAAAAAAGTTGCAGATCAACAGGCGGCCAAAGCAGTTGCAGATCAACAGGCAGCCAAACAGGGCGAGAATGATACGGGCTAAGGGGCTGTGAGCCAGGCAGGCGCCCCATGGGTGGCCAGGCGTGTGCCTCATTTGAAGGAAACCAAGGCCAACCTGCTGGACGCGAGGCTGGCGCCCCATATAAGGCCATGCGACCGCCTCATCTAATCGGCGGGGGCCAGGATCGGCGGCACCTCACAAGAGGCTGGTCGGGCGCCTCATTGACGGGATGCTGCTTTCCTTATTCCGTTTTGCTGGTGTTTTGAACTTTAAGTTGGGGTTATTTTGGTCTTTACTTTGCTATTTCATTTTAGGGTTTTAAGGGAGTATTTAAACATCTTTATGGCTTTGAATAACTCAGTTTTTGATTATGAATTGAATTAAAGAAAAGAACGGTTGCGGATTTCTTATCTATCGAATCTTGTTATTTTTCGTTCGGTTCAATCTCTTAACCTCTGTTTGTTTACATCATTTGGTATCAGTTGTCTGGACGAATTGATGGCCGAACGAGGGCGTGGAGTTCGTGGAGGAAGAGGTGGTCGTGGAAGGGGTCGTGGAGCGGATCCTCCGGAAGACAATCATCACCGCGAGCGTGATCTACGCGATATCGAGATAGACGATCTGAGAAGACAGGTTCAGATACTTCAAATTCAAGTTTAAAATCGCATAAATCGTGGGGGGACACCACCGATTATGAGTTCTGATTCGGATAATTCTTCCGAGGGTAAGGAGTATCCCGAGGGAGTCAATCCCTTTACCAGAAATCGTGGACATCAATATAGGTATGAGGAAGACTCTTTGAAGGATATCGGTGCCAGGATCGAAATTCCAGAATTCGAATTTAAGACTCATCCTAACGAGTTCATTGATTGGTTAAATACTATTGAACGTATTTTTGATTTAAAACCTATGAAAGATGCTACTAAGGTGAAAGTGGTAGCAATCAAATTGAAGAAACATGCTTCGATTTGGTGGGAACATGTTAAGAAACAAAGGATTAGAGAGGGTAAATCTAAGGTTCAATCTTGGGATAAGATGAAGAAATTGTTAAGGCAAAAATTTCTTTCGGAACACTATAGACATGATTCTTTTATTGCTTATCATAGTTTGAGGCAGGGGGATATGTCTGTAGAGGAATTTATCAATGAGTTTGACCGTTTGTGGATGAAGTGTGATGTTGCAGAAGAGGACGAGCAAACAGTAGCCCATTTTCTTCGGGGATTGCATACTGATATTTCAGATGTGGTCCACTGCGTATCTTGGACTTATGATGATGTTTGTAGGCTTGCTTTGAAGGTTGAAAAGCAGTTGCAGCGAAAGAAGAGTGTGAATGGTTGGCAACACAAAAAATTTTTTGGTACTCATAGTAGCGGAAGTCCTAGCAAGGTTGAAGGGGTAACAAGCCCACTCGGTGGTTCAAATGTCATGGGATTGGTCATCTAAGAGCCGAGTGTCCCAACCGACATGTTGTTGCTTTAGTGGAGGATGGTCCACCAGTTTATGATGAAGCACCAGATGATTCAAGTGGTGAGACTGAAGAAGTGTATGCAGATCAAGGAGTGGCATTGGTGGTTCAACGGGTGTTGAATGTGACTAATGTGGAAGATGAGGAGTGGCTTCATCATAATATTTTTAGGACTAAGTGCACTGCCAAGGGGAAAGTGTGCAACGTAATCATTGATGGTGGTAGTTGTGAAAACATCGTTTCTTCTGAGATGGTTGAGAAATTAAGCTTGCAGATGGAAGAACACCCACAACCGTACAAGTTGTCTAGGTTGAGCGAGGGGAGTGCATTGAAGGTAAACATGCGGTGTTTGGTGCAATTTTCCATTGGCAAACGTTACTCGGATGATGTATGGTGTGATGTAGTGCCGATGGTTGCGTGTCACTTATTGCTTGGTCGTCCGTGGTTGTTTGATCGGAGGTTAAGCATGATGGCTACAAGAACACTTATACCTTTACGAAAGATGGGGTGACTGTTACGTTGTACCCTACACACGTTCGACAGAAACTTGACTTCGGTAAGGCGTCTGTTCCCGTTAGTCATCAACTCCTCAGCTGGTCAATTGTTTATGTCACATCAGAGCGAGCCAGTAGGTCCACATAGCAAGTTAGTACACATCGACAGAGACTTGTTTTTCAAGCGGGAGGATTACTTTGGGTTCACTTGTGCAAGATGGGGTTTCTGTTGATGCGTCTTGTTGGTATCGACTCGTGGTCGAGTCTTTTTCAAGGGGGGTGAATGATGCAGTTGCGGTCAGGGCGGCAAGCGTGAGGCGACAACGGGCGAGAATGATACGGGCGGGGCACAGACGAGGCGGGCGCCCCATGTGTGGGCAGGCGTGCGCCTCATTTGAAGGAAACCAAGGCCAACCTGCTGGACGCGAGGCTGGCGCCCCACATCAGGCCATGCGGCCGCCTCATCTGCAGATCGATTGATTGGGACCGAGGCTGGCGCGTCACAAGAGGTTGGGCGGGCGTCTCATTGACGGGCTGCTGCTTTCCTTATTCCGTTTTGCTGGTGTTTTGAACTTTAAGTTGGGGTCATTTTGGTCTTTACTATGCTATTTCATTTTAGGGTTTTAAGGGAGGGTTTAAATATCTTTATGGCTTTGAATAACTCAGTTTTTTATTATGAATTGAATTAAAGAAAATAACGGCTGCGGCTTTTTTGTCTATCGAATATTATTGATTCTTGTTCGGTTCCATCTCTAGCCTCATTCTACATCAAAAAACATCTCTAAAGGATCTAGCTCCATCACTGAATATATGCAAGAGATCAAATATTTCACTGACCAATTATCCTCCCTTGGTTGACCCATGGACTCGAACGACGTAGTTGATCGAGTCCTTGACCAAATTAATGACCACGATTACGATATTGTAATCTATCTTTGTCCAAGTAGGTCTCAGGAGAAACGCGTTTCTCGTAAGTTATGGAGAAACGTGTTTTCCAAAACTTACGGATATCGAGTCTCGAGGTTACGGATATCCAGGAACCACTTTGATCATGATATCCGAAGTTATGTTAGAATGGGACCATCACATACCCCAAATCTATATCCAGAAACCAGTGAAAAGTATATCCAGAAACCAGTGAAAAGTATATCAGAAAAAGTATATCCACTTTTACGGATATACTTTTCGGTTTCTGATATACTTTTCACCGGTTTCTGGATATACTTATTTGGTTTTACGAATATAGATTTGGGGTATGTGTTGGTCCCATTCTAACATAACTTCGAGATATCATGATCAAAAGGTTACGAATATCCGTAACCTGATCGATATCAAGCTACAGCCGTGTGGCGATACAAAATTTCTGGATATCCTTTCAAAAGGTTCTGAATATCGAGAAACCTGTTTCTCCATAACTTATGGAAAAATGCGTTTCTTCCCTAGATTTTGGCACTGTCCAAAGTCGTGATACCCCAATTTACTTTGATGAGTTACATGAAAAGCTCATCCATCCATAGGGAGTTATCTCTCAAACAAAAATCCAAAAACCTATCTACCTTCCCGACCCCAGTCAACTATGCTGCCAGAAACCCTCCGTGTGTCTTCCCTTCTCGAAACCCCTCCCCCAATCCCGGTCTCCTCCCCACACCATCCCCTCACCTCACCACATCCTCTCGGCAACCTGCACCTTTCAAGGGCCATTGCCAATGGTGTCGCACCCCTGGCCACTTCCTATCCCAATTGCCTCTTTTCTTCTCTCAATACCCATATGTTACCATCCATACTCCCACTCCCTCTCCTACCAATCGCCCCCAGAACCATGGTCCTTTTTCTCACACTCCCACTGCCTTTGCCACCACCACCTCTATCCCTTCTCCCCCTTCATTCTCCGTATGATGGCACTGAGGAACTCATTATTGGGGACGAATCTGGTCTCCCAATTTCATTTGGTCGGTGTCAAATAAAACCATAATCTCATTAGAACAAGAATTGGGCCGATACATCAACAACAACTGAATCGACCATATATATTAATCAAGGCCCATACGGGATGTGATAAGTCGAGTTGACCCAATATGCTTATGTCAGCGGGTTTGTCACAACTAAAAAACATGTTTTTAACCATCACAAATTTAGTGGCTAACGTTAAAAATGGGTGGTGATATGAAAATGAAATGCAGTAAAGAAATAAGATTGGGGTATCAGTATCGGCTTATTTTGTTTTATATTTTCAGTATTTCTGTGATCCTGGTTTTTGGAAACTTTGGGCTGGTGGTTTAATTAAGTGCTCACTTGATTCCTTCTCCATGTCTTGTTCCTGTTGCTCCTGTTTATATAAGTTAGTTCAAGATGGTAATTGGTAAATATGAACAAATTTGCTTTTACTCATAATAAATAATTAAAGGATAACCCTACTATGTTTAATTATAAGATCAATTTATTCATGCAAAATAAATAAGATTACAATAAGGATATAGAAATTTCACACAAAAACATTTAAACACAAATATGAAGGCAAATACAACTTTCAGCACTTGTAGATCAGCACCTAGCTAATGGGAGTTAGAATCTCAAACATTTTATAATCCTAAATGCTTGACCCACTGCTCCCACTAGATGCTAGACATTACAAGAACATTTTATTCATGAACCGGCAAATAATATTTAAGAGAAATCTTTAACTTGCGAAATCATGGTAAACTCTACTTCAACAGTCATTCTATCATTCCACAAGAAGCCCTTGGATGGAGTGTTCAGATCACTCAAAGAAATGAGATCGGAGACACCATGAGCTGAAGCTCCTGAAGAAAACCAGAACGATTGATCTGCAAAAAAAAATTTCCATTGTAAGAAAACTTTTATTGAATTAAAGCTCAGTAAAGTACGACCGTTGGAAAAATATCTAAGTAAAATTATTCTAGACGAAGAAGTGGAATTTCAAAAGGCAAAATTCCATATACCTTTTTTTTCTTCGTCAGCAACACCTGGAAAATTGTTCTTAACTCGAAGTGTGTAAGTCACAAACATTTTTTGCCCAGGAGGAATAATTCTATCCTGCAGTTTCAGATCCAAGGAAAGGGTTTTGCCTCTTGCTGCAGCATCGCCTTTGGGATAGAGAGTTAACTTCCTGCATTTTGTTTCCAGGAAAACGTTAGAATATAAAAACTATATGGATTTACTTCGTATTTATGACTGCATAGATACAAGTATTATGATAAAAGTTGAAAGACTGGATACCATTTTTGTCCACCAATGACAAACACATCTGATTCTCGAGGTCTTCTGTCTAATGCAGAAAAGTTAGGGATCGGCCATGAGTATAGATTATCTTCAGGATTCTCAATGATGGATAAACTCTCGCCTTTTCCAGTATAAGTAATCACAAAGACTTCGACACCAAATATACAAGTATCATCTTCCGAAAGGTAACCTTTGCTAGTGTCAAGGTCAGCCACCGATATCAATTTGTCAAATCCCCACTCACTTTTAACATCTTGAAATCGCCACTCCCTATCATCATCTGCATATATGGAAAAGAATTTTGTTGTTAAAATTGTGATTAAAAGATCTTTGATAGAATGCCAAAGAGTAAGAGCTATGTTCAGAAATTGATTACTCCCTCCGAACTAGAATAAATGTCATATTTGGGTTGTAAAACAATTTTAAAGAAGGTGCTTTACTATAGTTTCTACATTGCTTGTACATAGACGAAATTGTACCAAGTCTCTTTCCTTGTTTAGAAACTCGAAATTTATTTTGGAACGGATCAAAGGGACGGAGGGAGTAGTATACCTTCCACAGTGAAGTACTGATCCATGTTGAAATCAAATACAAACATTTTGAAGTGGACTTGAACTTGCCAGCCTGTAGCGAGGGTACTTTTCTCTGCCATTGCCAAGTAAATGGAAATGTGTCCAGCGCCACCTCGTTTAACATGACCATTTGGGTAGATAACCAATTTCCTGTAACAATTAATAGCGTAAGTAGAGAAATAATTATCAAAGGTTATCACAAAGTCAAGGAGCTGATTCAAAAGAAGTATATATACTAAGAGACGAACCACCGGTAGCCAGCTGCGTCGAATGGTTCCGATTCATATCGATCAATCTTTGTCTTGGCTATGGTAAAATTCTCAATTTTCACTTTGTAGTGAGCTGGTGCTGCCCTTCGATTTCCAGTCTTTATAGCTGTAGAAATGATATTTATAAAGTTCATCAAGTTTTGGTTGGGCATAAAATGAGAGATAGAGAGAGAGAGAGAGAGAGAGAAACAATATCTTACCCATGGTAATTAGTTTAGTATGTGTAGGAGAAGCTTCAGAGAAAGAATTAATTTAGAACAAAATGAAGATCTCAGAGTTGTGAAAATTTAAGTTCAGATGTCCCCAATTTATACATGTATATTTGTGGGTCGGGAGGTGTGAACTTATATTCGCACACCTCAGTTCCAAGAAACTACATCATCCTCAATAGTCTCCCTGCTGAACTAGGTCTTTTTTATTGATAAAGCCACGTTACTACTTGTAGATATTATATATATTTTTCATTTTATTTCAAGAGCCAACTTGATATTGATTAATATCATTCAGATGATGTGGTACTAAAACAAGTAAAGACACTACTTGGGTTGTTACAAAATTTATTATTACTCCCCCCGTCACAAAATAATCTTCCCACTTTATCATCATTAAGAAGGAGTTTTTAGCAATTATTTTAGGTTGATTTAAGTATCCTAATGAAAATGTAAAACTTGCTATTGATATTATTGTTGATGGTTTATCAATTACAAGTTTTAGATTTAGATTAATATAATTAAATCAATCTATAATTATTATTCAAAGTTCCTTCGCAGTAACAACAAAAAAGTAAGAAAACCATTTTGGGACGTAGGGGTAATTGTTTACAGTAATTAGGGAATAATAAGAGACAATAGATCACAATATAGTATTCATTGTCTGAGGAAATAATTAAAATGTACGTGTTGTGTAAGGACCATTTTTCCATGCCTAATGCTAAAAGAAAGCAACAATTTAATTTCACTCACTCAAGATTGACAACTTTCTGATGTAAACCGCAGAAAATTTTGTGTTCCCTCAAGTCTTTATAACACTACTACATTTAAAGTCTAATGCAACGCCTAAATTTGTTGTCATAGAGGTTAATCCTTGTTGCATTAGCTCTAATGCAACGTCAGAGGACCCTCGCATTCTGTCCTGTGGCATCAGGCCTAATGCAACGAAGAACTAATCTCTGCAACGACATTTTCTTTGTGTTGCATAAGAGTGACATCTAATGCAACGGACCGTTTGGTGAAATAATGCAATGGTAATTCTCTAATGCAACGATAATGATATATAATGTAACGGTTCATTTGGTGAAATAAAAGAATGATTCTTTTCAAATGCAACGACTTGTTGGGTGAAATAAAACAACAGTCATTTTCTAATAAAACACTTATAAAAAAATTGATAAGCACCTGATGCAACAGCTATATAATAATAATAATAATAATAATAATAATAATAATAATAATAATAATAATAATAATAATAATAATAATAATAATAATAATAATAATAATAATAATAATAATAATAATAATAATTATTATTATTATTATTATTATTATTATTATTATTATTATTATTATTATTATTATTATTATTATTATTATATTAAATAAATCAATAGATAATAAAATCATAATATTGACAATAAAAAAAGGGTTTCAATTAACATAAAAGGTAATATGCATTGACATGATTCGTGCCCAAAAGACACATAATAAGTAACATAAGTTTCGTGCCCCAACGACACATTACAAAAGACACATGAACAGTTTGTGCCCAAAAGATCATAATCTTCAATCATAACAACTATAGCTTAACTACTACCCATTAAATGATGCAAAATAAAAAATAGTCTCCACCATGTTGGATGTTATAATTTTGTTGCTAAGACAGCTGATCAACATGTACCTACAAGTTAAAACATAATTGATTAGAATAGAAAACACCTTCAGCACAGCACAAATGAAGAAGCAAGTATTGTCAACTCAATAAAAATTGACAACATTTATAACAAAGTCATTGAACAGAAATATACACACATTTGCAACAAGCATGTCATGCTCAAGGGTAATTCAAGATTCATTCCAAAGAAACTATCTCTTTTCGGTCAAAGGAGTTCACCTCAGAGAGAGAAGAGAGTAAAATACTCACTCCGTCCCATTTTTTTGGGACTAAGGGAGTACTCACAGTTTTCAGCAAAGAAAATGTTTAACATGCTCGAGTATAGACCAAAGGGAAACCAACAACAATCCTAATCAACATGCTCAAGTTTTCACATATCACACAGTGATATACAACTATTGGTGCGAATGGTACAACACAAAGAAGACCAACTGTACCAGTGTTCACATAGAGACCAACTATTGTTGTGGTTATAACCCAATGGTAGTGGTGGTATTGAAGGCATTGCATTAGTAATATAACAATTGCATTAGAAGGATATAATGCAATGCCAAGTAACTTAATGCAATGGTGTTATTGAAGGCGTTGCATTAGTAATATAACAATTGCATTAGAAGGATATAATGCAATGCCAAGTAACTTAATGCAAGGGTGTTATTGAAGGCGTTGCATTAGTAATATAGCTATTGTATTAGAAAGGATATAATGCAACGCCAAGTAACTTAATGCAAGGGCTTTATTGATGGCGTTGCATTAGAAGATCTAATGTAACGCCTAGAAACCTAAGGCAACGCAGAAGCCATAGCTGTTGTAATAGCTCAAATAAATTGTTGCATTAATGAAATAATGCAACGCCATTCTAAAGCATTGATGCATTTGATGCGTTACATTTGTTTGAAAATGTAGTAGTGAAGGTCCCATGATTAAAAGAAAGAAGACCTCTCTCTCCCCCGCCCCATGTAAACAATAGAAGACAAATACTTTGGAGCTTAAAAGCCTTCTTGAATTGTATTCACAATAGAGTATATATATACAAGAGTTGCTTGGAGATTAAGCAAGAGAATCCTAATCCTAACCATATTCTACTTTAGACAATTAGGAAACTAAATACAATTAGGAAACCAAAGAAAAGGAAACTTAATATACACAATGATTAGGAATCTAATTCCTTAATAAAGTCTAATTCCTTAATATGCCCCCGCAAGTTGGACGACCGTTGAGTGAGACCAATCTTGACCATTAAAGCTTGAAACCGTGCCCAAAGAAGTGGCTTTGTGAGGATGTCTGCAAGTTGATCATTACTGGATACGAATGAAACACGTAGTTTGTTATTTTGAACAAGTTCATGCACAAAATGATAATCAAGACCAAGGTGTTTCATACGCGAGTAGAACCTTGGGTTGGCTGCAACATAAGTGGCACCTAAATTGTCACAATAAATTATCGAAGAGGAAACTTGTGGACGTACGAGCTCATGAAGATGATTTTGGAGCCAAAGAAGTTCAGTAGTAGTGGCAGCCACAACCCTATATTCTGCCTCTGTGGATGATCGGGCTAACGTTCTCTGTTCCCGGGCACTCCAAGAGATAGCATTTCTGCCCAAGTAAATAATGTAACCGGTGGTAGAGATATATGTGTCAGTATCGTCCTCTCAATCAACATATGTAAAAGCATGAAGTGTAAGTGGGAATCTCTGCAAATGTGTTGGCCATGTGAGGCTGTCCCAACTAGATATCGGAGCACACGCTTGAGAGCTAACTAATGAGCTTCTGTAGGTTTGTGCATGAATTGAGAGAGTCGATTGATAGCGATGGAAACATCAAGCCGTGTCAAGGACAAATACTGCAAGCTACCCACAAGAGCCCGAAATTCAGAAGGATCTGCCAAGGGAGTTCTCCGATGAGCCAAGAGAGGAGGTTGAGGAGCCATGGGTGTAGGAACCGGCTTGGCCTCAATCATGTTGGCACGAGCTAGTAAATCGATAATGTATTTTTGTTTGACCGAGTATGATACCATGGGCATGTGGCGAGAACTTATACTCCAAGAAAATATGAGAGCCCCAATATCCTAAAGTGAAAACTGGGACGAAAACTGTGTGATGAAGGAGGATAACATGTCATGGTGGGGCCCGGTGATGACGATGTCGTCAACGTAAACCAAGAGATAAATGACACCATGAGGATGATGCAGGGTGAACAGAGAGGAGTCCGAGATACTATTTTTGAGCCCAAGTTTGAGTAGATATGATCTAAGCTCATTGTACCATGCCCGAGGAGCTTGTTTCAACCAATAGATAGCTTTACGTAGCTTGCAAATATATGATGGATTGGCCAGATCAAGAAAACCGGGTGGTTGACTCATGAATACGTCTTCGGTGAGAGTTCCTTAAAGAAATGCATTATTGATATCAACCTGGCGGAGAGGCCAATCCTGAATAGTGGCAAGAGTGAGAATAGTATGTACCATATCGGGTTTGACAACCGGACTAAAGGTTTCAGAATAATCAATACCCGGGCATTGATGAAATCCTTTGGCAACAAGACGTGCTTTATGTCGTTCGATGGATCCATCGGGGTTGTGCTTGGCTCGATAAATCCACTTGCAACCAATAAGATTTTGGGAAGGGGAGGGAGGTACAAGATCCCATGTGTTTTTCTGTAAGAAAGCATCAAATTCTTATTGCATGGCATTACTCCATAGGGATTTTTGAGGGCTTGGGTTATGGTAGTTGGTTCGGTGGTTTGAAGAGAGGCTAACAGGTTTAATTTCTGGATTGGCTTATGTATATAGTTTTGCGACCGAGTGACAGGCCAGAAGGAGGTATAGTATCAGGAAGGGGAATGGAGCTGTTGGGCTGAGGGGGCGATCACGGGGGTGAAAGGGGGCAATCGCGCGAAGTTTCTGGACAAAGGGGGCAATCACTCCCTTCCAAGGGGCGATCGCCCCCTTCCAAGGGGTCGCACGGTCTGGCGGGTTGAGCCTGGTTCAGCGGCAAAGGAGCAGGTGTATAGGTAGTTTGGGAGGCTTTATCAGGCTGGTTTATAGAAGGGTTATAGGTAGAGGGAGAGGTGTGGCCGGGTGGATTTTCGGTGATGGTATGAGAAGGGAGAAGCGAAAGCGAGACATTACACCAATCACTGACTATGAGAGCGGGAGTAGACCGAGGGGACCGAGATTCAAAGGGGAAGACTGACTCAACAAACTTGACATGACGAGATGTATATATCTTGTTGGTGTTGGGTTCAAGGCAATAGTAGGCACTTTGAGAAGCTGAGTAACCGACAAAGACACAAGGAGTGGAGCGAGGATCAAGTTTGTGAGAGGTGTAGGGACGTAGCTATGGGTAACAGAGTCACCAAAAGCTACGGAGTTTGAGGTAGTTGGGATTGTGTTTGTGGAGAACTGAGAAAGGTGAGTGGAGATTTAAAGTAGGTGTATGCATGTGATTTATGAGATAAAGACGGTGGAGAGAGCATGAGTCTAAAAGGTACGAGGCATGGAAGAGTGGGTGATGAGAGAGAGACCCATTTCAACGATATGTCGATGACGGCGTTCAGAATAACCATTGTGTTCGGGTGTATGGGGAGGGGAAGTGAGGTATTGGATACTATGGGAGGCTAGAAGGGAGTGAAGACCAAGGTATTCATCTCCATTATCACTGTAGATGGTTTTGTTGGATCAGCCAAAATATTTTTCTACTATGGGTTTGAAGGTGGTGAAGACGGTGAGGGCATCATTTTTGTGTTTGAGAGGATAAAACCAAATGTATTTGGATAATGATCGAGAAAGATAATGTTGTATTTGTTCCCATCATGAGAAAGGAGAGGGGATGTCCAAACATCACTATAGAGAATATCAAGTGGACCAAACGAACGAATAATATTATTATAAAAGGGTAACTTGTGTCTCTTATTACAATCGCAAGAGTTGCAATGAAAATCACTAGAACTAGGAATACCTAACTTAAAACTATTACTAATATGATGTAAAATAGAAAAGGATGGATGACCCAATCGATGATGCAAACTTGACGCGGAAGAGATGGAAGCGGAGTGAACAACGTAGTGGAATGGATGCCATTCATAGATGTCGGAATTAGGATGGCCTTGGAAAAGGATTGCCGGTGTGAATGTCCTTTAAAACAAAAGAATCAGATGAGAAGGTGATAGAGGCATTGTTATCTTGACACAATTTAGAGATAGAAATAATATTGCGAGACAAAGTAGGAACATGAAGAACATGATTAAGTTTAAAGGAAGAGGAAGAGGAAGGAGTAAGGAGAGAGGTAGAACCAATGTTTGAGATGGGTAGACCGGATCCATCGCCAATGAAAAGTTCATCAGTACCATTGTAGGGACAATGGAGAGAGAGATTGTTGAGATCATTGTTGGCATGATGTATGGCACCGCTATCAAGGAGCCGGATGGGATGAGGAGCAGTAGAGGAGGTAGTGGTGGCATAGAGAGAGTGGTTGGGTGGTTGGCGGGGTGAGAGGTTGGGCCGAGGGTTGTGGTTTTGAGGTGGGGACGGGATATTGGGGTTGGGGTATTGACGCCGTAAGGCAGGGCAATAGGAGAGGGAATTATCAACTTCTCGGCACCATTGGCACTTGCCTATGTAGGTGTTGCGGGTTTGGTTTTTGGAGTGGTTGGGTTGGTTGGTGGGACGAGGATTGGAGTTGTTGTTGTATTGGCGAGAAGGGTTGGTGGTTGTGGTGGATGGTTTGGTAGCATAGTTAACTGTGGGGAGGGGGGGAAGGTGGAGGCAACACGGGTTTTGAGGGATATGGTGAGTTCACGGTTGATGAGTTTTTCATGAAATTCATCAAACGTGATGGGAGTTTCCTGGTTCTGAACGGCAGAGATGACGTTGTCATAACTGGATAATTGATTAGGTCAAGGATGCGATCAATGATATCATCGGGATCTAAGGGGCGACCTAGAGGGGCAAGTTGATCCGCGCAGTTTTTGATATCATGCATGAAGTCGGTGATGGATCGAGTACCTTTGGTGATGTTGCGAAGGCGATCTTTAAGTTGTTTGAGATGGCCTTTGGAGGGGTTTGCATAGGTTTTAGTGAGGGTGAGTCAAGCGGCATTGGTTGTTTGGCACATGGAGATTAAGGATACAAGGAAAGGCGAGAGGGTACCGGAGAAAGCACCAAGAATAAGTTTATCTTGTCGGAACCATGTTTTGAAGGCCGGGTTGGGTATAGTAATGGTGGTGGCTGGTTTGGCCGGAATATCCTCAGTGGCGGCAACGGCCGGGGTGGTGATGGTGAGAGTTTCCTCGGGTTTGGGAAGAGTGTCATCAAGGTATTGGTAAAGGTCAAGACCAAGGACAGTTGCTTCTATTTAGGTTTTCCAAGCTATATAGTTAGTGGATGTGAGTTTAGTTTTCCAAGTTATATAGTTTGTGGATGTGAGTTTAAGGGTGTGGTTGAGGGATACCATGATAATGGGTTTGTTTGGTTCATCGGTGTTGGGAATGAGAGAGAGATTCGAGGAAGAGGCCATGGATGTGGCGGCAAGGAGGGGGTGGACGGGTTAGGCCAAGTAAGGGGGAGAGTAGGGCAAAGAAATCTAGGATCTTTGCTCTGATACCATGTAAACAATAGAAGACAAATACTTTGGAGCTTAAAAGCCTTCTTGAATTGTATTCACAATAGAGTATATATATACAAGAGTTGCTTGGAGATTAAGGAAGAGAATCCTAATCCTAACCATATTCTACTTTAAACAATTAGGAAACTAAATACAATTAGGAAACCAAAGAATAAGGAAACTATATATACACAATGATTAGGAACCTAATTCCTTAATAGAGTCTAATTCCTTAACACCCCCGTCCGCACATACTATTATCAGTTAGTTTTTCTCTAACACCGGTTAGGAGAAAGAGACCTCTCTCCCTGCCCCCCCCCCTCCGCACATACTATTTTCAGATTAGTTTTTCTCTAACACCCGTTAGGAGTATACTATTAGTGGTGAAACATGTTAGTTAGCATCAATTTTAGCCACTAAAGCTCTCAATATGTATATATATAAAATAGCTACGATGTATTGTAAAAAATTATGCATTCACTATAATTTTTTTTTTTGTGACTGATTAGCAACAAATCTAATAAACAACTTGCCACACATATCGTTGTCACAAATCAGATGGAAAACTGGCCACTAAATGAGTTTAGTTGCAGTCAGTTGCTAATTTAGATACGAAATATATTCGATTGCAGTACAGTGGCAAAATTAGCTAATACAGAAAAATATTCGATTGCAGTATAGTGGCGAAATTAGCCACTACAAAAGATCAATCTCAAACTAATTAGAAGGTTAACAATTGAACATATTAATTTAATGGCTAAAACATGAATTTCTAGTAGTGATATGTGGGATAATTTTGCCACATATTATGTAATTTGATGACATATAATCTAGGTTGCCAAGTGAGAGTGGATGGGGAACTTCTTGGGAATAAATATATTTTGGCTGGAGTTACTCTTTCTTATTCATATTCTAGCTTTTTGAAAAAGAGTAAAAGTAAAGCCAAAAACTTGTAAAAAAAACGCGTTTTTTTGAACCTTAACAAAAAACGTGTTTTCATTCTCGTTTTTTAGAATACGATGATCCACTCTCTCTCTCTCTACCCGTAGCCTCTCTCTCTCTAAACGCAATTCACAGATCGTCTTCTCCAATTTCAATCGCCATCACCGGCGACGTCTTCCCTATCCAAAACCCATTCACTGGCGACCTCCCCCACCGTCTTCTCCGGCTACCATCAACAACCGCCGCTTCATCACCGTTCATATCAAGAATTTAGACAGAGAAATTGAAAATTGAAGTTGCAAAATTGATGAGAAATTGAAGAAGATAGAATGGTTGCGGAGTCGAGCCCCTCGACGTTAACAAGCTCCGAATTGCCCTAATCTCCTTCAATCTTCCGAGTTATCATCGGAGCTTTCAAATTCGACGGGGATTGGAGCAGTGGTTGCGGAGAGTCATTCGGTGACTCCATTCAATGGCCGGTTGGTGGGATTTGGTCGAAACATTCACGATTTTGGACAAGGGGATCAATTCAATTTGGTAAATTGAAAGAATGGTGTTCTTGGAATGTAGGGGAATTTGAGTGCCAGTTTGTGAGTTTTGAAGGGCCAGTATATGTTTTTTTAGTGCCGGTTCATGTATTTTGGAGTGCCGGTGCTTTTGTTTTTGAATGCAGTTCATTTAGAATTGAGTGCCGGTTAACGTATAATCAAGTGCCGGTTGGTGTATAATAGAGTGTCGGTTAGTGTATAATAGAGTGCCGGTAAGTGTGTAGCGAGTGTCAATGTATTTTTGAATGCCAGTTCTTGTAATTTTGAATGCCGATCCATGTTTTTGAATACCGGTTCATGTTTTTAATATCGGCAAAAATAATTATCGGTGTTTTGAGTGCCGGTATATGCATTTTTGAGTGCCAGTAAATGTGTTTTCAAATGCCAGTCCATGTATTTTTGAATGTCGGTGCTTGTATTTTTTAGAGCCGGCAAAAATATTAGTGTAACAAAGTGCCAGTGTTAGTGTAACGAGTGCCGGTGTGAAGAGTGCCGGTTCATGTATAAAAAGTGTAGTATCAAAAGTGTCGGTTTCATGTTTATAAAATGCCGGTATGAAATCACTTTGGTCATTTGTAATATTAACACTGACATTTATCATGGTTGCCAGTAATTACAAAAATGCCACCGTTTATTTTGAACATGGTTGTCAGTAATTACAAAATTGCCACCGTTTATTTTGAACAGCTTTTGGAAAACACGTTTTTTCTTATCTTAAGAAAAAACTAGTTTTTTATAAGACCAACTCAAAAGTAAATAATGTTATGAGAACATCGATTTTTTTTCTCATTTTATTTATTTTTAAAAAAGTATTCCCATAAGTAACAAGTGTTGGAAAGTATTTGCAAATATGTCCAATTTAGGTGATGCTCGCTATTAGTTGTAGCGAATTTAGGAAGAAAAAGGGTACACTTGATATTGTCAATTAGTTTTAGCGAGAAAAACTGTAAACTCGCTACTGTCAATGAGTTTTAGCGCGAAAAACTGTAAACTCACTACTGTCAGTAACGAGTTTCACCAAATTTGATCATTTTTACAAATACTTTTCAATACTGGTCATTTAGAGAAATTATTTTAAAATATAATTTAATGAGAAAACTTAAAAGATAGCAAAAGTGACAACTATCTTTTGTTAAAAAGGACAGTTCTTCGAAACAACATTATGCCAATTTCTTCTTTATAATCACATATATTTAATTCCATTTTGTTTTATTCTGTTCACATTGTATATATTAAGTATATTCTTTTCACATATACTTAATTCCATATTGTTTTAGTACTTGTAGATATTATATGTTTTTCAATAGCCAACTTTATATTGATTAATATCATTTATAGTACTACTAGCGAAAGTCCGTGTCCAAGGACACGTGTTTTATTTATTTATTTATTTATTTTTTTGAATTATTTTTTTTTTTAATTTAAAAAAATATTTTTTTAAGAGCAAAATGGGAAAGGAACAACTTAGTAAGGGCAAAATGGGAAATTTGGCACATGGTACTGTTCATAGTACTGTAGCAAGTACCGTTCCCATTTATACTATAGATAACAAGAAGAGACACTACCTGGGTTGTTAGAAACATTATTTATCGTTTATATTACAGTAATCAGAAATATTATTTATCGTCTACGGATAGTCAGGGAATAATGAGTGATACAATAGATACCATTTTGCATTTGTTGATCGAGGAAATAATTAAATTGTCTTATTGATGCAATTGTGGAGCGGCCATGCAGTAGATGTAGAACAACCATGCGTGGAGGCAGCTATCCAAACGGGCCTCTGTTGTTTTAGGGTTTTAGGTTTTTTTCATTATTAGTGTAGGGTATTTTGGTCTTTTCATTTATAAGTTGTTTTAGGGTTTTATTAGTATTTATAGTTGTGTTAGGTGTTTACCCTACGTTGCCTAGAAGTGATTAAATTCCTTTTGAATGTCAATTCCTTGTATTGATTAAATTCTACGAGAATTGAAGATCGATTACCGGTTAAAATGCGAGTTACAACAGTAATTGATTATATATCATGTCTTCCGCTACGTCAGTTGGTATCAGAGCTTCGGTTCAAATCCTTGGAATCATGCAGATCTACGAGCGAGATGAGGCGGCTCCGGAGGAACGCGTCGGATTCATCGTAGATCAACGTAGGGAGTTGATAATGGAACATTTAACGGGTAAGCCGGCGACTTGTTGGGAAATTTAAAAGGCAGGATGACCGGCCGACTTGAGCGACTTGTTCAATCAACAGACTTCATAAGAATCGGCCCGTAGTGCTCCTATCGTGGGTATAGACTCGTGGACGAGTCTTTCAAAGGAGGTGAGAATCTTCACTATTTACCCCACTCATTCTCTCTCATATTTTACTTTTTCACTCACAACATTTTCTCTCCTAACTATTCCTCCCACTCATTCTCTCTCCTATTTTACTTTTACACTCACAACATTCTCTCTCCACTTTTTCTCTCAATTACCTTTCCTTAATATGTGTGCCATTTTTTTTTGGTATCTATTGAAGTGGGACGGAGGGAGTATTTCTTTTAATTTTATTTATAAATTTATAGTTTTTTTATTTGTAAAAAATCCACTACTAACCAACATCTCAAATAATTTTATTTATCCCAAAAAAATATAAAAAATTAAAAAAGTTTATATGTTATTGTCCGTCCCTCTTCTATTATATACTTTTATTTCTTTAAAATTTCTTAAATTTTTTAGATAAAAAATACTAATCCGTCGCTAACCTAAAATATAAATTAAATAATTATTTTGAATAATTTAGCAACGACTGAAATCCGTCGGTAATAATATTTAATTTATTTACCGACGAATTTTAATCCGTCAGTAATTAACTCCGTCACTATTCCGTCGTTACCCTAAAAAAATTTAATAATTATTTTAAATCATTTTGCAATGACTTAAATCCGTCGGTAATAATATGTAATTGATTTACTGACGAATTATAATCCGTCACTAATCCGTTGCTAACCTAAAATATAAATTTAATAATTATTTTAAATAATTTAGCATCGACTCAAATTCGTCGGTAATAATATGTAATTGATTTACCGACGGATTTTAATCCGTCGGTAATCTAATCCGTCACTAATCCGTCGCTAACCTAAAATATAAATTTAATAATTATTTTAAATAATTTATCGACGAATTTTAATCCGTCGATAATTAATTCCGTCACTAATCCGTCACTAACCTAAAATATAAATTTAATGTTTATTTTAAATAATTTAGCAACGACTCAAATCCGTCGGTAATAATATGTAATTAATTTACCGACGGATTAAGTAATTAATTTACCGACGGATTTTAATCCGTCGGTAATTTAATCCGTCACTAATCCGTCGCTAACCTAAAATATAAATTTAATATTTGTTTTAAATAATTTAGCAACGACTCAAATCCGTCAGTAAATATATCCGTCGCCATTCCGTCACAAATTCGTCGATAAAAAAGTGCGCAAATTTTTGGCGCCAAAATGGTGACGGATTAGAGACGAAATGGAATCCGTCGGCATATCCGTCACTAAATCCGTCGGTAATCTCGTCCTAATTTCGTTTTTTGTTTTTCACCCCAGGTCGTTGCTATTTCGTCGCTAATCCGTCGGTATTAGTGACAGATTTATTTCTGTCACTAATTTTCGTCGGTATCTGTCAGTTTTCTTGTAGTGGTATAGTAATGCAGGCGGTAGTGGTTGTACGTGATAGTAGTGGTGGAGTGGTGGTGGTGGTAAAAGTGGTAGTAGTGATTGTAGTGATGATAGTGGTGGTGGTGGTGCGTGGTGGTGGTGGTATAGTGGTGGTAGTAGTAATAGTTGTGGTGTGGTATAGTAATGGTGGTAGTGGTTGTGATAGTAGTGGTGGAGTGGTAGTGGTGGTAGTGGTGGTTGTAGTGATTGTAGTGGTGATAGTGGTGGTGCGTGGTGGTGGTAGTAGTGGTGGTAGTAGTAATAGTTGTGGTGTGGTATAGTAATGGTGGTAGTGGTTGTACATGATAGTAGTGGTGGAGTGATGGTGATGGTAGTGGTGGTAGTAGTGATTATAGTGGTGATAGTGATGGTGGTAGTGCGTAGTGGTGGTGGTAGTAGTGATTGTAGTGATGGTAGTAGCGGCGGGATAATTATGTCGGTGTTAATTAGATTTTTTAAAATTTGTTTAGCTCTATTTTTATTTTATTTTTATTTATGATTTATTTATTTTTCAAAAATAATATTTATTGACTCATATTTATTTTTTGAGAGTAATTTAAAATAATTTTATTTAAAATAATTTTCATGTTTTTATATAAATAAAAATAATGATAATATATTAAATTAAAATTAATTAACCTCAGCGACGAAATTATTCCGCCGCTAAATATTAATTCTAGCGGCGGAATTTAAATTCAATCGGTAGATTTAATATTTAGTGGCGGAATAATTCCATCGCTGAGGTTATTTAAACCAGCGGCAGAAATTTCCGTCGGTGGTACATGCCAAGTCATCAATCCGTGTGATTACGTAATTACCGGCGGATTACCGGCGACAAAATTTTCCGTCGGCGAGGTGAAATATAAATTGGAATTTTACGCCCTAATCAAACACTCGTCTCTCCCTCTGAAATTCTCTCTCTCTCTCTTCCCTCACCGAGCCGCGCCTCGCCTCATAACCGCCACGATCTCTCGCGTCGTCCTACGATCTCTCCGTCGTCCTCTCAACTCCACCGCCTGCCGCCGTGTTAGGCCGCCGCCTTGTGCGCCACCGCAGCACGATCTCTCCAGCCATTGTCGCCTCAAGTTCTCTCTTGAGCAAAAATAAAAAAAAAAAAACAAATTGTGCACGAACAAGGTCGGTATCTCGATCAATTTAATCAAATTGTGTTTGATTAATTATGGGTTGTTGAGATCTTTCTACTCCCGGTGACTTCACTTTTTTGTTTAATATTATGTTTAGAATATTGCCATGTATTATTTCATTTTGTGCTACTTAATGAAAATTATCTCGCTTGGAAACCGAGAAAATCATTCGAGATTCAATTGGACTGATTACGAATTAAAACCCATGTTACCTTGTTTTCCATTTCGTTCATGCTTTCTAGGGTTTCTTTCAAAGAACCCGAGCAAATAGATTATGTTGTGCGGGGTTTCGATAATTTGTTCCATCACTCTCAATTTCTATATTTGAGTTTTCATGGAAATTGGGAAGTATGAATTTAAGTAATTTATGTTGTTCATATGGAAATTGTTAGCTTAATGTTGTATGTACCCATTACCCATTGGGACACATTGATAGAAAACATAAAAAGCTTGTTTTTAGGACAAGTCATTTTCTTTAATTATGTGGACCCTCCATTTTGGAAGGAGGGATTACTTAAATGTAGGTTTAGAGTGCGTCCGCTTATCTGATTCGGAATATTGCCATGTATTATGTTTAGAGAGAGAGAGAGAGAGAGCATATTTAAAAAAAAAGAGAGAGCATTTGATTTGGTTGTGCTATGTATACTCCATTGTGAATGGTCTCCTAGTAAGTGTTATGGTTGTGCTATCTTAAGAAAATTGTCTCATTTTACAAGTTAATCTTTTTTAAAGCACTTGGAAATTATAGATTGAATTAATTCTTTCTCAACTCCTTTGTTAGAAAATTTGTCCTAAAAAATTATTTACACATGCAGTTAATGGTGTTTGCTTGATAGTTTCTTCTCGGATCCATAAAGCGATGTCACTGGGATAGTTTATCTTCCTAAACATCTAGTCTAGGATCGAGAATTTGTTCGTAACACCTCTATCTCACACCTAGGTAACAAACTAACAAGTACATTTACAGTAAAGACAAGAGGACTAGAGACAAAGTTCACCCTTTCCCTAGAGCAGTAAGTTAAAGAAGAAAAATTGAAGCCAAAAGAAACAATAGCTAGAGAAATAAACAACCGTACTCATAATCAACACAATTACCACCCATAACATAAATGGAAAATGTGATGTATATAAATTAAGTTACTAAATATCTAATTTTAATAATTTCAACACCAATTAATACATTAGATAAGTTACTAAATATCTAATTTTCAAGTCTTTTAAAGTCAAAGGGGGAGGAAGGGGGTGAATGTCTCAATAATGTAACATATTCAACCGCACACTACCTTACTGGTTCTTAGTCCCATTTTGGGGCAATTGACGGCATCGCGGATGGTGATGTATGTCACCTACGTTTGAGCGCCTGATATCAATCCTGGTACCCTAGATGCACCTTAGGTCGGATCTTGTGTAAAGTCAAAGGGAGAGGGGGTGAATGTCTAAAATTAGGAAGACTTGGATGGAAGTATTGTTAAGGAATTAGACTCCTATTCATTGTCTAAAATTAGGAAGAAAACTCTTAGTGGCACTGCTTATAGGGTATTGTGGTTGGTGGTTAACATCTTAAAATATAAACAAGATGAGAGCCTTTCTCATCCACAACTATCAAAATCCGTCCATCTTTCGTTTCGAAAGACAGAGCAAACAAGTTCTCCACTGTTTGAGCAAAGGATTTTCTGCTTAATAAGATTTTTTCCAGTTTCACTGTCCGTATTGTATCTCAGGATCTCAAACATCACAGCCATGTTTGTGACAGTGTCTGTTTTCTCTTCACTGGTGTTATACTGTTACCTTGTTTTTACTTGTGACCAGTATAACACCGGTGAAGAGTAAAACAGCATCACAAACATGGTTGTGATGTTTGAGATCCTTAGAGAGAAGAGGACAGTGAAACTGAAAAATTCTTATTAAACAGAAAATCTTTTTGCTCGAGCAATGAGAACTTGTTCCGCATTGATATTAAAAGATCAATTCCGCCGATAAAATCAAAAGAATACCGACGGAATTTGGTCCGTCGAATCACTGCGGCGGGATGATAGCGGCGGACCACCGACGGAATTTTTTCGTCAGTGATTAACTTTAGCGACGAAATTTTGACTTTAGCGACGGAAATTTCCGCCGCTAAAACATGTTTTTCTAGTAGTGATGATTCACGCTTTGTTCTGCTTATAGCCGGAGTGGAGATCCCTAAGAGATTCCAAGTACCTCCCATGAAGCAATATGATGGCACCACGAGATCTGCAGAGCATATAGCCTGTACCAAGAAAAGATGGATATCATCAGTATTCCTCCTCATCTTAAAGAAGTTTGTTTATGCGGTTTTTGGGTCCACCTTATCTGGTCCCGCCTTGATGTGGCTGACCAATCAACCTATGAATTCCATCTCATCTTATTCTCAATTAATTAACATGTTTCTTAACCAATTTTCTTGCAATCGTGTCTTTGAAAAATTAACAAGCGACCTTTACGGGATTGTGCAACAACTTTGACGAGACTTTAAAGGATTACGTGTTCAGGTTCAACAAGGAGGCCGTAAGCGTTCCTCATATTGACGTGTCGACTAGGACAGAAGCCTTCAGGATGGGCCTGAAGAGGGAATCACCCTTTTACCAAGATCTTGTTATGTTCCCATCTAGGAGCCTGGAAGAAGTACGGGACGAGGTCCGTCCACCGCATCGAGCCTGGAAGAAGATGAAATGATTCATGATAAAGCATCCAAAAAGTCACCTACCTATGAAAAATCCCGACGGGAAGGCGGACTCGTCTCACCAAGTCGATCAACGGGGGGGAAAACCCTACTCTAAAGCTGACTCTTCTAAGATTAATGTTGTTGAAGAAGATGATGATGAAGATTATACGGCTTATCCTAAGATTAGTGACTACTGTTTTTCTGTTGAGGTTTCAGGCCTCCTACATCCAATGGACAACTTAGGTGGCAAGGCGAGGTGGCCTAAGGTGGCTGACAAATCATCATCTTGGAAGGACAAATAAAAATGGTGTGCTTACCATGAAGATTTTGGTCATACTACCGATAATTGCATCGCCTTGAGGAAAGAAATTAGCTACTTACTGTCGAAAAGGCTCCTCAAAGATTTGCTGGGAAAAAGAAAAGGACGAACTGAAGCAAAAGAGGCTGTCGTTGACACTCCATCGTCACCTCCTCCCGCAACTAAGGTGATCAATTTTATTACGGGCGGAACAGACATTTGTGGAACCACGTACTCTGCGACAAAACGTCATGCTAAGGATTCCAAAGAAGACAAGACGGAATTGCCAACTAGACATCCGGATCACTCGTCGGGAGAAAAAATTATTTTTGATGATGATGATAAAGAAGACGTCTTAGATCCGCACCATGATGGTCTAGTCGTCACCCTACAGATTGCCAAATGTTAGGTGAAGTGCATCTTAATCGATAATGGCAGCTCTGTCAATTTGATCATGAAGAGAACCTTGGAAGAAATGATTTCCCTGTCAGAGGTAGTAAGGAACTCCTCCGTCTTGGTAGGCTTCAGTGGGGAAACCAAGCAGACAATTGGAGAAATCAAATTGCCTATCTATGTAGAAGGAATGAATTCTATGGAAAGGGTTTGCGTGATTGACTGCCCATCCTCATATAATGTCATCGTAGGCAGACCTTGGATCCATAATATGAGGGCAGTTCCTTCTACTTACCATCAATGTATTAAGATGCCAACGCCTTGGAGAGTCATCACGGTGAAGGGCGACCAACAAGCTGCAAAAGAGTGTTACAAAACGGATATGAAGGCGTGTTCTACTCATTGAACACGACCCGTGAAGAAGAAAGTACGATACGTTTTAATATCCATGACGATGAGGATGACATACCATACTGTTAGATAGGCTTGGATGTGTCTGGGGCAAGCCATCACCCTCCAATACAATGCCATGAGCCACGCCTTGAATAATATTGCGTGTAAGTTAAAATTCATTACAATTTTAACGCCAAGGTACGAACCTCTTTTTAAAGATAATTTTTATTTCTTTTGAATACATTCCTCCTTTTAGTTAATCAAATTCCCTACTGACTTAAACATCGGAGGGGTGTTAGCTAAGCTAACACCCAATCCTAACATATTCTTGTGATGAAAGATTGACGCTCCTGAACATTGGATAAATGGCTTTATAAAATCACTTGGCAAGATCCTTGCAATAACAAACGCTTTTTGATAAGTATATAAGGTACATGCTTCCCCATACTTCGAAGCCTCTTTACAATGTACTTATAGAATAATGATCATAACCGCCTTGGCGCTCGACTTTCACACTCGATTTAGAATACCAAATACCATTCACCTTGTCAAGGGAATCGCATTTGTTATTTTAAAATTCAAGATGTGAACTAAGGATCGTAACGTTAACACGTTACCTAAGTACTTCGAAAAGTGACATTTCTACATGTCATCTACAACTTGGTTATAACATTGTTACATGTTATCTTTACAACTTGGTTATAACATCGTTTGCATGTTATCTTTACAATTCGATTATAACATCATTGCATGTTATCTTTGCAAATTGGTCACAACACTTGTACGTGTTGTGTTTCGTATCCAAACGAAAAAATATTCAAAGGAATAAAACATCCAAAGCGTCACTACAAATTAACCAAAAGACCAAAGATGTTGGACTAACTTGACACCATCAAAAGCTAAGATGTTTGGACTATTATGAGCCACTTACAAAAATTCCAAATGTAAAGTTGTCTTAGGGGCCAACCCCCTATTTTTAAAACCCAAATTAACATGCCAACAAAGGCACGACCAAATAAAACATAAATATTTTTTAAAGCGTAAATATTAAATTGTTTTATGCAACAGGGGCATCACTTTCGTTACCATCCTTTTCATGAGCAGATGTTACAACTTCTTTCTTTTCTTCTTCCCTTCCTACTTCATCTCTTCCTGGCACCTTGACTTCATTCGAATTCACCTCACCTGCATCTACCTCTTTACACAGAAAAGCATCCAACACGGCTACCTCATCCTCAATCTTCCAGGCCTCATGTTTCCCAGCCTCGTTTTCTTTAATCATGTTGATTACGCTTTCCATCACCGCCTTGGTAGCATCTCGCCATGAATTGTTCCTTCGCCTCCTCCGGCTCCTTGATATGCTCTACTTCCACCCTCGGCATCCTTGTAGTAAGGTCGTCAGCTCCTTCTCCACTGTTCGGTTTTGCTTTTGCTGTCTGACCCTTACTCCTCTCCCATCTTCACCTTACGTGTTTAGGATCCTGATAAGATCCTCCTTCACCTCTATTTATTTCACCAAAGATCCCATAAACTTCGATACCTATGAAGCAGACCAAGCAAAGTGAACATCTAGAAGATTCCATGCAAATCGAAAAGAAGATTTTTTACCTTCTCACTACAAGAAACAGGCTTATTTACGGCGGTTAAAATCCGCCGTAAATACCACGCGCCTCGCCGTATATAGTATTTACGGCGGACTAGCCGCCGTAAATAGACCCCCGTATAAATCATCGCCGTAAATACTATATACGGCGGTGACACCGCCGTAAATACTATATACGGCGGATACACCACCGCCGTAAATACTATATACGGCGGATATACCACCGCCGTATATAAATGAAATACATAGGTATATTTGTATTTGAGTGATCTTTATACGGCGGTATGTGTAACCGCCGTAAATAAGAGACGATTCATCCGCTCTTTAACGAGTCGTCCCAGTTGCACCCCCACCAGGTTCCCTCGTCCAGACGAGTCGTCCAAGGCCATTTTATACGGCGGTGACTATATCCGCCGTAAATAACTTAATAGGGACGACTCGTCCACCATGGTACGAGTCGTACCATTTACACCCCCTACTGGTTCCCTCGTCCCCCCTTTGGGCACGAGTCGTCCCTAGTTTTATACGGCGGATTTTGTCACCGCCGTAAATAAGCCTATTTTTTTTTCCCAGCTTTGTATAATTAATTTTCCCCAAAAATACGTTCACAAAAACCAAATTCAACCTGTACACACACAAATAAAACCTGTATATAACCAAAAATACACAAATGCAATCAATATTTACAATCTACATATTAACACAATTAATGTTGAATGTATCCAGACATAATAACCATTATACAAAAAAGTTATTAGTAGTTGAATGTATCCAAAATACACAATGTCTAAAATCCACAACACCTATTCATTACCGTCATTTCCACGTCGTTCCATCCAACAACGTTTCAATTCATCAATTTGTTGTTGTAACTATCGGCGTTCCTCCTGAAGTTGTTGTTGTAATTGCTCCTGAAGTTGTTGTTGTAACTGTCGGCGTTCCTCCTCATTTTGTCGGCGTTCCTCCTGAAGTTGCCTTTCAAAATCTGCTCTGACCCCCGCCACCGCCTCCAATACATGCCTCGAGAAGTTGGGGATTTACCAAACACCTTAGTTTTGTTAAGACCGCCTCCCATACATCGCACTCTCCCGTGGTCATCAGGGCCCATCATACCAACAAAAATATTTTCACGCGCCGTGGGAGAGTTTTGTTGCTCCTCTGGCAGCTCCTCAATTGCATCATTAAGCGTTTGCTGTAACAAAAACAACATGTTCAATATATATGTTTTAACTTTAATTAATATTATGAAAATGAAGTTAGAAATGAAAAAAGTATTCTATAGAATAACAAAACTGAAACAGAAAAGGTTGAAACTTTAACTTACAATCATTTGAGTGGTTTCTTGATCTGCGGGTGTTTTGCCCGTGCGCGTATGTATGAAAATGCTTAAGCGATCAGTTGGTAAACCCTTTTCGTCTCTCTACAATTTATAATAGAATCATTTGACCAAAAAAAATATATTTATATACGATACAAAGAGAGACCGAGATACAGATCGAAGAAATCAACAAAAACCAAAAATTAAAAGTAATTAAATACGCTATACCTACCTGATTTTGGTCACCGGCGTCGGATTTTCAAGCCCTAGCTATGGAGGATTGAAGCTATGTCTGTACGAGAGAAAGGGAGGAGATACCGCGAAACTGTATAGGGAAATTTGGGTTTCCCGGTATTTAATAACATTTACGGCGGATATTGTACACCGCCGTAAATAATGGTATTATTTACGGCGGACGCGTATCAACCGCCGATAATAAGTACCTATAAACGGCGGCTACTGATATACCGCCGTATATAACCTCGATCCCGTATACGTACACGTTCAATATACGTACATTACTTATTTACGGCGGACGCGTCCGCCGTATATATTAGGTATTTACGGCGGCGGTTCATACCGCCGTATATATAAAATATATACGGCGGACGCGTGTTAGCCGCCGTATATGGGCGCCGTAAAAAGCCTGCTTTCTTGTAGTGTCTCCAAGCTCTCCATGTCAGCCTTCAAACTCTCCTCTTCCACCATGGTCACCATATCCTCAACCTTCCTCTTTTTGCCAGCCCTGGTCAAGCTATCTCCCTTTGGGAGAGGAGGCTTACCTCCCTCAAGCTTCACTCCAACTTTGGCTCTCAAGTTGGACATAATATCAGTTACATCAAAACCTGCCTTTGAACGAGTAACTGTTCCATCAAAATAAAAAGAGTTAATTGGGAGCTAAAACCAAGAATCATGTATGTTGGGAAGGGCTTTACCAGATGACATTTTTGCTGGACTGGCGCTGATAGAAACTCTTTCCTCCTCCCTAGAATCCTTGCCAACAAATTCAACAGGGCTAGGTTTATACTTCCGTAGAGATTCAGGAGATAGATTCAAAATTGACTCAACATAGGCAACAGTTTCCTCAGTAGGTGGAAATAATTCTTCCAACGATGCAACTACGCAAAAAGGAAATAAAAAGTTGGTCAAAATGACAAAACAAGCAAGAAGTAAAGAGGTAAGCCAAGCAGTAAAACAACATCTACCTTGGCGGATCCAAGCAGATGTCACCTCCTTGCCTTCTCCCTCCAAACTAGCCTTCTTCACATAGAAGAACTTGTGTTTCCACCCTCTATCAGCAGCATCTAAACCTAGAACTAAAGGATCCCTACCTGGCCTAAACCTAAAGTTAAACCTACCGTTCCCAAAAGCCCTAATATCATACTTAAATGCTAATTCCTCCAAACCAAAAGAACCAAATTTCCCTATTCCATTGAAATCTCGTCTAATGTGTGCAAAGTACGCCAACCAACGGGCATCACCGACAAAGACGATAGTTTCATGACCTTAAAGAAGCGGGTAATCGTGGGAGAAAAGGGGAATTTTAGGCCGATTGTGAAGGGATATTCATAGAAACCTACCCAATCAACGGAAAAAGAATCGACGCTACATGCTTTGCTTGGCACAAGAAACTCCGCGTTTGGGGAAAATTTATTTTTTCTCTTCAACGCATCAGCGTGGAATGCGCTAAAGTTGCACCGTTCATCATCCTTCTTTTTTATAAACACTAAGCATTTAAAACCCTTGGGGGGAGTGGCATCAACATCGATAATCGCCTTCCCTTTACCCATGAGCGACGAACACAAAGGAAACAAGAAACAAGAGAGAGAATACTCGCCGGAGAAAAGACGGAGACAATAGCGCCGGTAAAGGAAGAGCAGTTTGGAAGATATATGATTTTCTTTCGAAAATTCAAAATTATATGACAAGACCACTACAAAGCCCATAATGAGCCCTAATTCCTCGAGCATTGTGCGGGCCAACCACCTCATCACTTTCCTTTCAAGACCGAGCCGACACTTGTCAAAATATTAAGACTTTCCGTATTTCAAAGGCATGGAAAAGCCTTAATATTTTGGGGGCAATTGTTTCACCCTAAAAATCCACTTAACATGTTCTACATCCTGGACATCCATCTTGAG
Source organism: Adenophora triphylla var. japonica (assembly GCA_022495995.1). Classification (NCBI taxonomy): domain Eukaryota; kingdom Viridiplantae; phylum Streptophyta; class Magnoliopsida; order Asterales; family Campanulaceae; genus Adenophora; species Adenophora triphylla. The sequence continues at coordinate 79,197 of JAFEMH010003557.1, read as the reverse complement.
GTAATGTCTTAACTTACGTCTTGGACTAACGCCTTGAAAATGATTGTTGTATTTTCCTATTTTTCAGGAACACATAAATAAATACAAATAATTCATTTAAATGACTACATAGACTTGGTCAAGCAACAACACAACGGTCCCATCCTTCAACTAAGGGATAACGGCTGATCTCCATCAATAAATGGCGAGATTTCAGCATGACATTCAAGATGTTGTTTTTTCAGTTACATTCACGCCTATATATTATACCTAGAACGCACCTGTATACACGTCACACAATTTTGTTTACTTTCACTCTGCACTTGTACTAAAAAACGCTCAATACTCAATAATATTTCTTTGGTTTAGGCAGGCTTTCCAAAGGCCTCCCGAGGTTTTTCCCTTGAACGATTGTTCTAAGGGTTTCTTCGTTACATCCTTGCGTTCATCTTGCTTTGAGAATCATATTCCATTTGTGCCCCAAACATCCTCGATTAGACAAATTTACTTTTTGAAATTTGTTCAAAACAATGGTGATACCAAATAAATTCACTGTTCCTCATATGAAGCAATATGATGGGACAACCGATCCATTGGAGCACATTGTCTTGTACCAAGAAGATGGTTGTGATTCACATTCCTCTGCAGTTCAAGGAAGCTTGCCTTTGCAGGGGCTTCGGTTCCACCTTGACTGGTGCAGCCTTGCGATGGCTCATCAACCAACCTCTAGGCTCTATTGGATCTTATGCTCAACTTATTAATATGTTTACTAACCAGTTTTCTTGCAACAGGTTCTTTGAGAAACTAACCAGTGATCTCTACAGGATAGTTCAACAACCTGATGAATCATTGAAAGACTACTTAAGCAGGTTCAACAAGAAAGCTGTTGACATTCCCAACCTGGACATGTCCACAGCAACTGAAGCCTTCAGGATGGGACTCAAGAAGGATTCCCCTTACTATGAAGAATTGGTAATGACTCCTTGCCAGAAACTAGAGAAAGTCAGAACAAGGGCAATAAAGTTCATCAGGTTGGAAGAGGACAAGTTGATGCATAAGCAGGAAAGGGGACATATAGATTATCAACCTTAGATGGCACAAGTGTTCCAAGAAGTTGGAATGAAATCCACCTCAAGTTATACTTCATGTAAGTTGTAGCTTGTCCATTCAATTCTGAGAATCATGTATAATTTACTTTGCTTTATTTCAATTATGTTATTTCAATTAGATTTATATTTTTCAAACTCCTACTGAATTCAGCATTGGAGGGGTGTTAGCTAAACTAACACCCACCCCTAACATGTTTCCATCTTGCAAGGTAACTTAAGGTTTATATTCAAGACGACACAATCAACATGCTCAGTCCAAGTTGCAAAATAACCCTAGATAACAAGGTGATGTTTTGGCTTGCTGAAAATCAAGTTTACTAAAACAGTATGCAGCCAATCTTCAAGTTGCCACAAGCTGAGTCAGATTCACACCAAAAAAAAGTCCAAACTTACGATCAAGATGTAAAGGTGAACACCTTTCTAAGGTTTAAGAATTTTGCATCCTTCTCAAGTTGTTAAGGTTATTTAAACCTTCGCATGGGCGCACGTTTTTCATGTTTTAGTTAATTTGTAGGTGGGCCAATGTGTCATGTACATATTGATTACCTTCTTGTGCTTAATTAAAATTATGGACTCAAGTTGAAACAACAGGTTGTAACATCAACATGTTACCACAAGTACACAAGGTTTGTAGATGAGAAACATCTATTCATTTCATTCCATTTCATAGCGTCACATGCTACTCATTCTTATTCTATTACATTCCCAAAACATGTCCGAACATACATGTCAAAATTCCAATTACATCCTAAATTACTAGTTGTCTTGGAGGACGCTCCCTCTATTGAAATACTTAATTAAAACATAAAAACAAATTATTTTTTTACTGACTCCTGCTTGTAGAAATACGAACTCACTGCACACGCATACTTCCTCTCTCTTCCTTTGTGGTAAATAACAGCCAGGTTCAAGTTCTTGGTTTAATAATAGAAGTTTTATACGGTTCAAGAATCTCATTATGACTCTGATGCCTAGAGCCTCCCAAACCAACAGACATCGTCTCATCCTCTGCTCAACTTAATTGTTAGTGGGTGACAGCAGTTAAAGTTGAATTTTCAAAGTTAAATTCTCTATAAACCTAAAAAATTCGGGGGCAATTGTTTAGGATAGAAAAATCAGCATCCTGCCATTTCATCCTGAGCTAACATCCTGAGTTAACAACCTGACTCAAGATGTAACAACCTGAGTCTACATCTTGATTGTGGACAACTTGCAGGGCCGTTGAGTAAACCCTATTTTTCAGGAACCGTTATCAAGAAATAAAGGACTCCATTATTTCGAACCTATTTTTCAGGGCCAGTTACACACAAAGTGAAGACCAAGTCCTAAGGCATTTCAACAACGATCAAAGACCTATTCAACCATGATTCTCCAACGGAAAATGATCAATCAAATCCGTCAGTTACTCTCCTCATTTATCTCCTCCAGATTTTTAGCTTATTAGTTAATATTTTTATTTACTTTTTGGGCATATAAAAAGAGACACACACATGTACACGGACACACACATTTTTCGTAATACTCTCTATACTCAGACTCACACTCCGATCATCGTAGCAATAAAATTCCATTGTTTCGAGATTTTATCTTTGCCGCGAACAAGTTGTTCAAGGGCTTTCCTCGTTAATTCCTTTGTCTCTTTATCTTGAATTTACATAATCATATTCCATTGTGCCCAATCCTTGTCCTTGAAGTCAAATTGCTTAAATTTGGCCAAAACACTATGTTCGGTACGTTAGTTTTTTTTTTTTTTTCTAACACGCGTTACTTTAGGGTATAATATTGGTGATATACTGATATGTGGAGTAAATATATTTTGGCTAGAGTTATTCTTTCTTATTTATACTTCATTTTAAATAAATTAAAAGGAGTAAAAGCAAATAATATTCTAACATGTTATTTAAAAAAAAAAAATGATTGTTGTTAAAATCAACATTACGCCAATTTCTTCTCTATAATGGTATACTCCCTCCGTCCCCCCAAAATAGATACTTTTAGTCAAAAGGGTGTAACTTTGACCAATAATTTATATAAAAAATAATGATTCTAATAAAAATTTAAAAATTATTATTGTATCACGATTGATAATACTTTCAATAATGATTTTTAGATTTTTATTAGGATCGTTATTTTTTATATAAATTATTGGTCAAAGTTACACCCTTTTGACTAAAAGTATCTATTTTGGTGGGACGGAGGGAGTATATCCTACTTCACTTAGTTTTATCCTATTAACATTGTATTGTAGTTAGTCCAAAAGAAAAGAAAAATATAAATAAGAATCAATGCGTCCAACAGAAATGTATGCATCAAAGAAATGACCACTGGATTGGAACAAAGTTCACACTTCACACCCAACAGAAAAATTCCTTCAAGTAGTCTCTGAAAGAAACACGGGTTAGAGAATTACTGACCAGATGCATATAGTCATGTATACGTACGTGAATGAAAAATCTATTAAATGTAAAAAATGATAGAAATTGCGAGGCTGAATTCACATTTTGCACTTGACCCATATTAAATAACCAACACATCTAAAAGCTTAAGTTGTTAAAAGAGAACCAACAATGTATATCGTGCTCTAATATTAACAGCCCATGTTGACAGTCTTTGTCGACTCCTATCTTGGTGTAAACTTATTTCATTGTCAAAAACTCCACCTACAACTTGCTTTATTTTTTATATTGATGTAAATATTAACCAATAATATTCTACTTATAATATTTATCCTCATGTGCTCTTGACCCCTCTCAAATATATATAAACAACAGAAAAGACAACTCTTTGGTTGTTGAATTAGAAAGCACACTTGCTATTTGTCATATTGATGTATAAACACCAATAATAATCTACCTATATATATTAATTATTTGTCACCCATATGATCGTCACCCGAATAACACAACACGTACTCTCAAATATATATATAAACAACAGAAAAGACAACTCTTTGGTTGTTGAATGTCTTTTTTATCCCAAAATAAATGACTTTTTGAATCATTGCATTCAAATAACTGTCTCTAAATATTTTCTTTCAAAAAAAAAGAAATTATAGTTCATTATATTTTTGCAAAACTAAAGTTTTGAAAGTGAAGATCGAAAATGTTCATGATTTTTTCCTATTAAAAATCAACATTTTCAAAAAGTCGATTAAATTTAAAATAAAAATTCATTTTGGGAGGGGGTACATTATTTTGATTTACTTCAAAAAGTAGTCACAATCTTTAGTAGACTTTGGACAAAGGCCATGTGAACCCACCATGATGTACATCAAAAGGCTGAATAGTCTTAAAACGAAATTCCACCAACACAATACACATCTTTTTCTAATTCTTTTTGTTCTTGCGTGTAAGACATTTTCAACACGAACATGCAAGTCAACTGTGAGCCATTATATTACAAAGGCAACTCAATTTGAGGCATCCCTTATAGCAATCGTATTTAAAGCTCCAAACAACCAAAGATTTGTCCTCATGCTAAAATATATTCTGACAGTCGCAAATTAATCAAACAGGCTGCTTGAATTAGTATTCAAATCGTATAATCGGTAGGTATTTAGACAGTAGTTTCCTACGTATAGTACCACATCTGCATTTCACAAAACATTGCTAATTCTTCATTAGTGCTCCCGCTTCCCATAAAAGTTAAAAGAGAGGTGCATTTTAATCTTTTCTGCATCAACAAAAAAAGCGAAAAAATGGAAAAAAAAATAATAATGCAGTGGGTATATGGTAAGTTGGGTATTTGAGTCCGTTCCTTTAAACCAAAACTTCTTTAACATAAAATGCTGTTCTTATTTATGCGAAAATATAAAAGAAATGATCTCTTCTTCACATGTGATTAAGAATAAAATGGCATATTGATCTCTATAACAACTCTAATTTTCATCATCATTTAATGTCTTGACAGACTTATTTATTTTGACGACGTAATTTTTTTTTATTATTATTATTTTGAAGCAATTTTGTCGATGTAACTTAAAATAGCATGGAAGAGTATTTTTATTGGGAATGATCCCATTTGTCTCCTCATGTAATTATAATTATCTTCTGTTCTTTGTCCACTTGGCTCATCGAGATGGCTATATAACAACCAGAAGAAAATATTCACTCTTATTAGGAGTTTCTGATCATTCACATTAATCACTCTATCTTGAGCCTCTCCTTCAACATTCTGCCATTCATCCCGCCTAAGAGTCTGATCAATGGGTAACCTATATTCTCAATAGCCCCTCTCTCTCTCTCTCTCTCTCTCTCTCTCTCTCTCTCTCTCTCTCTCTCTCTCTCTCTCACACACACACACACACATAAATAACTCTTTGATTGAATGGGTTAGGAAATCATTTAAACAATCTTCTGATTCGAAAATAAAAATTAAAAATTGATTGCACAAACTCTCAATGAGACTAGGCCACTCTGCTCTACCTGACATTTTCATATTTGACTTGTTACACAGGACTTTCAAGAAACCTCCGTGAAGCCCCGCCTGCTCACTACACAGTTAAAGTAGACTCTTTCTCATTAATCTCTACCACAAACCTTGAAAAATATGAATCAGGCATATTTGAAGTTGGGAGTTACAAATGGTAAGCTTCACATCTGCAGAATCCTTATGTTTCTTTCTAATTAATTTGCAGTCGTAATACTGGTACAATAAATTCTTCTTTAGGAAGTTAACCCTCTACCCAAACGGAGATGCCAAACGAGGAGGAAAAGATCACATCTCTCTTTTCTTAACCATAGCCGAGAAAGAAATGCTTCCCATTGGTTGGGAGGTCAATGTCAACTTGAAGATGTTTGTCTTCAATCATAACCAGGATAAGTACTTAACCATCCAAGGTAAATCTGACTTAGCAAGTATTCTTCAATATGAAAGTAGATTGAGAAACCCTTATGATCACTACATTTAAATTTATCATATGTACAATTTTAGATGAGGATGGTAAAGTATGGCGTTATCATAACACAAAGACGGAGTGGGGTTTCTCCAAATTGCTATCTTTGAAAGAACTAAATGATACGGACAACGGGTACCTGTATAATGACTCCTTTGTATTCGGGGTAGAGGTTTTTGTACTAGAACATACCGGTAGAGGTGAAACTTTATCCAGAATTGAGGACCCTGAACATGCTACTTATACTTGGAAATTATATCGATTTCCATCCATAACTCGAGAACTTGTCGAATCCCCAGAGTTTGTTATTGGTGGACATAAGTGGTTTGCATCCTTTCAAGACTCTTTTTCTATATATTATGCATCAATGAACAAGTCTATTCAATCATCACTTATGAATATAATGCAGGATATTAACTCTCTGGCCCAAAGGAAGAGATAATCCTAAAGGGGAAAAGATGTCATTGTTTCTCAAGTTAACTGATGCAGCAACTCTTACCCATGGACGGAAATTGTATGTGGAATATAAACTACGGACAAAGAACCAAATTGGCAAAGATAACTATTGGAGAAAAGGTGATTTTAAATTTCATTTGCCAAATCGTTGATCAACTCCACAACCCCTCCTACCCCCTCAAAAAAAAAAAAAAAAAAAAAAAAAAAAAAAAAAATCCTTATGCGGTCTAGTTACAGTCAGTCTTGTTTGTTTTTTTGCAGTTTCACATTGGTTCACTGCTTCGTCGGCCAGTTGGGGTTATCCAACCTTTATGCCATTAAGTGATATTAATGACATTTCTAAGGGCTTCCTAGTTAATGATACCATAATAGTTGAAGTGCAAGTTTTGGTCATATCTCAAATTGATGATCATATTTAAAGAAGTAATGATGTGTTTCGTATGTGGCCGGAGTTCTTAATTTTAAGTTAAAATTATAGCAAAATGGAGATCAGACAGATGATAGATCACCTTCCGTGCCCACGTGATATCATTCTCTTTTCTATTTATATTATGTAATATTTAGTCAAATATTTTCATTCTTGTAGATGTGTGTTTATAGTTTTCTATCGCTACAGCACTTCAATGTTATGGTATAATGAATGTATGTTTGTCTCTATGGCATCACTTTTTTTTTTTTTTGCAATTTTAGCACTGAGCTTTTTCTTTGTATCATATTTTTGTCAATCTATGTCATTAAGGATGATCAATTGACAAACAGAAGTTTTTACTATTTTCATTTTTCCCGACAAGTTTTAGATTATACAAAAAACTAAAAGACTAGATAACGTACAACAAAACTTAAGCAGAATACTCCCTCCGTCTCACACTAGTGTGGACTTATTTCCTTTTTGGTCCGTTCCACAGCGTGGACTGTCCAAAATGGCAAAGAATATTTACTATTTCACCCACTCATTCTCTCTCCTACTTTACATTTTCACTCACAACATTCTTTCTCCTAACTATTCCTCCCACTCATTCTCTCTCCTATTTAATTTTTCATACTCACAAACACCTCCTACCTATTTCTCTCTCCTACTTTTCCTTAATTCTCGTGCCCAAAAAAATGGTCCACACTAGTGTGGGACGGAGGGAGTATAGCATAACCAAAAAGTTACGTACCCACAACCAGCAATTTCGCAATTTCTCAGAAGAAGCTATTAAATTTGCTCAATGTTAGAATAAAGTCTATGTAGAAAATAAAGAACAAGCAACAATTACACATACAACACACAGATATACGTGGTTCACTAACTTGGCAACGTCCATGGGAGAGGAAGAGAATATTATTACCTTTTAGAAATCAACAAATTACAATCACTAATCTAGTGCACTAAATTTTAGGCACAAAAATTTATGTCTGTGCAAACCCTAGATCTAGAAAACAGATGAGCAAAACTGAACTGCTCAATTTTGGTTAGGGGTAGATTGTATTTATACTGCCTACTTCAACCCTGCAGGGTTGTAACCCTGCAGGGTTTTACAACCCTCCCTGAACCAAATCTGCCGCTAAGAGAAGCCCAATTCGGACCCACGGCACGATCGCCCCATCCGTATAAACACCAGCGCGCGATCGCCCCATTTTGGAGCGCGGTCGGTCCCACAAGGCAGTAACTTAGCGCGATCGCCCCCTCCTCTATGGCGTGGTCGCTCCCTTCAGTTGTCACAGGAATTCCGAAATTTCTTGTTTAAACCTCTGATTTAGGCATCCCCAAACTTAGATGGCACCAAACCCAACAAATCTTCACCTTGACATCTAACCTCCAGATCATAATCAGAATTCCCCCTCTGCCTCAGATGCTATCTAATAGATGTGAACATTCAGCAAGTCCAAGCAATGTTGGAACTTTCTAATAGGATTAAGCACATAATTTTCATCAAAGACAATGTGCCTGCTTATGATACCCTACCCTCTGATGGAGACCAAATCTGATATCCCTTGACACCATCTCCATAACCCATGAAAACTTCTTTCTAGCTCTCGGCTCTAACTTCCCATCATCCACATGATAATAAGCAGTACAACCAAAAGCCCTTAAATTAGAATAATCGATAGGTTTACCTGACCATACCCATTGGGAACTTTGAGATTGATATCTATATGTGGTCCATGATTTATCAAGTAACAGGTTGTACAAACCGCTTCTGCCCAGAACCTCTTAGACAACCCTGTATTGGAGAGCATGCACCTTGCTCTAGCCAACAATGTCTGATTCATGCGCTCTGCGACACCATTTTGTTGTGGTGTACCCCTGATAGTGAGATGCCTAGAAATCTCCACTTCCTCACAGAACTCATCGAACTCAGCACTGCAAAACTCCAATCCATTATCTGTCTGGAGTCGCTTGACCTTATTCCCGGTCTGATTCTCCACTAATGTCTTCCACTGTCTGAAATTGATTAGAGCCTCACTCTTGTGCTTCATAGTAATCACCCAAGTCTTCCTCGAGTAATCATCAATCATAGACAAGAAATACATGTGACCCCTCAATGATTCCTGACGTGTAGGTCCCCAACAATCCGAGTGAATGTAATTCAGACTAAACTGCCCTTCGTACGGTAAGTTCTATGAACCCCATTAGGAAAATTCTTCGCTGCATCTTCCCAAGTACACAATGCTCACAAAACTTAAGATCCTTGACTTCATGGCCACATACGTAACGACCCAAAATTCGGGCCCATTTTTTAGGGTCCCAAATTGTGGGCAAGTCACACTTCTCGAAACAAAATATCATTAAGAGAACCTTGAAATGCTCATATATATTATATATCCAAAAATCACAACTCTTAAACTCAATTTATATAGGGTTACATCTCAACTGCCATAATGGCCAAGTCCAAAATACCCAAGTACATAAAATAACAAAATAATATTCTCAAACCTAAGTATCTTAACGGCCGATTATCCTCCAATTATCCTCCATCCTTAATGCTTACCCGGAAGGAATAGATAATAAAAATGTGATCCAACAACGCCCAATAAGTTCATATGCGGACTCCTTCGGTCACTAAGAAGAGGTAACCGCAAAACAAATACTCCTTTCAATGAAATAATTTAACAATATGAGTAACTGAATCACTACGAAAAAACTGTCGATTAGTGATGACAGTTTATTGAGGAAACTTTAATCCATGGTAATTCCCAAGGAATTTACCTAGCAATTTTATTTCCTGCAAATAATGAGAAAAATATCAAGAAATTCTTTTTCCATGGTGAAATTCAAGGAATTTAGGAAGGAGAAATTTTCCTAGGAAAATTTGCAAGGAATTTATCAAGGAAATATTTTTCCTTTGTAATTTCTGATGAAAATACTAAGGAATACTTTTTTCATGGTGAATTTCAAGGAATTTACCGATGAATATATTTCCTATAGGAAAATTTCCTATTTAAATTTCTTGGGAAGTATCACCCAAAATTCCAATTTGGTAGATATGATTTTTTTTATTTTTTATTTTGGATAAATAAAACTATTTAAGATGTTAGTTAGTAGTGAAATATTTTACAAAAAGTTATATAAAAAAATTAAGAATTTTTAAATAAATGAAAGTATATAATAGAAAAAAAGAGGGACGGACAATAGCATTTACTTTTTTTAAATTTTTTAATTTTTTTTGATAAATAACACAATTTGAGATGTTAGTTAGTAGTGAATTTTTTTACAAAAAGTTACATAAAAAAGTTAAGAATTTTTAAAGAAATGAAAGTTTATAATAGAAAAAGAGAGGGACGGACAATAGCCTTTACTTTTTTAATTTTTTAAATTATTTTTTGGATAAATAAAACTATTTGATATGTTAATTATTAGTGAAATTTTTTACAAAAAATTATATAAAAAAAGTTAAGAATTTTTAAAGAAATGAAAGTATATAATAGAAAAAGAGAGAGACGGACAATAGTATTTACTTTTTTAAATTTTTTTTTGATAAATAAAACTATTTGAGATGTTAGTTAGTAGTAAAATTTTGTACAAAAAGTTATATAAAAAATTTAAGAATTTTTAAAGAAATGAAAGTATATTGTTAGGACCTAACTTTGATCAATGTCTCAGTTAGTTGGTTTTGATAAAGGAATATATATATAGAACATGGTTTATATCAAAAGAGGAAATCTGTTATATTCATCTCTCAGTTTATCTGACAGCTATGAGTATGACAGTTATGATTCTATCTTATACATTGGTTACATTCAATCAATAAACATGAATCATATTCCCTATCTTAACTATCAAGATCATCAAGTGCATCTCAGTCCTTTTTAGAGAACATCTCTGATAGCTAAGCCTTGTATGATGCGACGGCTATGACTTCATTCCTCGATAGCCATCACTTTGTCTCAATCTCTCGCTACCACAATCTCAACCAAAGTGGAACCTGGATCTTCACATTTGTCAAGTTTACCATTGAAGACCAATGAAGACCACTGAAGACCTTCGGAAGCTCTCGGTTCAAGCCACAGCTCAAGCCAGCTCATGAAGACCTGCAAGTGGACAAGTGGGGCAAAGACCAGTCAAGGCTCATTAATGTAGCTACAACAGTCATATTTCAACGGCTACATTGAAGGGTATAAATAGAGGAGTTCATCCTCTACTCAAACCACTCTTGAAAAATACTCTTTTTCACAGTCCAAAACCTTTCCCTTTCACCCACACACACCTCCTGTAATCCACACACACACTCACCAATCCCTACCCTTTAAACCCTGTTCCAAACCAAAACCTTCACCCCTAAACCTCTGCTTCAACAACAAACAACCCTAGTGTGTTAATTCACAAATCCCAAAATCCTAAGACTGTACTTTAGGTGTAGAATTAGTTTGTAAACACTCAAGACTGTACTTTGAGTGTATTAGTTGTTTTGTAAAATCTTGAGACTGTACTTCAAGTTGTAAAAACACTTAAGACTGTACTTTAAGTGTATCCCTAGTTGACTGTACTAATTAGGAAGAGGAAGTTCAAGGAACTTACCTTATCAATCATTTGTAATTCTTGTTGATTAAGATTATAATAAAATTGATCTCACTTGTCAAGATTGACAGTGGGGGTGGATGTAGGAGGAGTGAACTCTGAACCACTTTAAATTCTCTGTGTTATTATCTTTCTGCAAACACATTCACACACTTAATTCATTTCTTTGTGTTTCATTGTTCTATCATTATTTCTAGCATTATCTATTCCGCTGCACAAATCAACCAATATCTGACAGCTAAGACAAAAACCATAGCTGTCTGATCATCTGCATATCAAGCAAGGGCCTTTCAATTGGTATCAGAGCTTGTCTTCACATTCAAAAGTCTAACAACTTGTGAAGGATCCTCTTCAAACCCACCATGCCTCAACCAAGAAGAAATAATGAGAAAGACATCCCACACATTGATGATTGTGGATCTTTTGAGATCTATGCTTCAAAAATAAAAACATACCTTGATGCAAACAGTATATGGAATTGGTATGTTCTAGAGAATGAAGTGTCCTACCCAACTCAAATCTGTACTGATGGAGGACCTAGTAAGATCAAATCCCCAGAAACATGGTCTGAAGCTGAAAAGCAATTGATAAGTGCAAACTTGAAAGTCAAGAACATTCTTCAAAAGAGTGTAAATGACTCACTAGCACAAGAAATTGCTAAGGAACCAAATGCCAGAACAGCATGGGCTCTTATTCAAACTAAGTTCACTAAACACTCCAGTGTCAGGACACAAAACTTGTATAACTTGCTTAGGCAATTAGACAACTTCAAGTTCTACCCTGGAGAAAAGGTGAGTGCTGCTCAACCAAGGTTTGAGAACCTTGTTAGATCTATTGCTGACCATGGAAAAACCTTTGAACAACAAGATCTCTGCCTCAAGATATATTCAAATCTTCCTCAAGAATATGAAAAGGTAGCATTACCTATTAGAGAAGGATCTGAGTGGAGCACAATGACAGTTGAACAATATTTTGGAAAGCTTGAAGCTTATGAATTGGAAGGTATGATAAAGATTCAACCAGTCCCTACCATTTCACAAACTTTAGCTTTAACTGCTCAAGAAACTGTACACAAACCAATCACTCACCAAGACATTGAAACCATTGTCAACAATGCCCTTCAAAAAATAAACATTAGCTCCAAACCTGTCAGTAAACAAATCTCCCAAGAAGACATTCCAAGTCTCATTTCCATGGTTGTCAGAAATGCCATGAAATTTCAAAAGAAATCTTTTGACAAAAAATACAATCCCTCCACATCTAATGCTCAACAAGACAGCTACAAGAAGACAATTGATTGCTTCAATTGTGGAAAGCAAGGACATTACTCATCTGATTATCCTGAACCAAGGAAACCTAGGGACAATCAGACAGCTAAGAAGATGACCTACTCAAAAGAGATCATTCACAGTTCTAAGTGCAACTGCTTCAATTGCTCCAAAAATAAACATGACAAAAACAAAGAGCAAGTTATGATAGCTGACTCATCAAAATTCAGTGATGAAGAGTATATGTCAAGTGATGATTCTGACAATGAAGGAGAAGAAGCCATGATATGCCTTATAGCTGAAGATGAGGAAGAATCAGACAATGAGGAAGAAATGGAAGCACTTGCTGCTGCTGATGAACTAAAAGAGGTACATGATTTTAACTCTTTAAATATTGATGGTTTTAAACAATTAGTTTGCACTCTTTTAATTCAAACCAAAAAACAAAAAACTAGCTTTGCTTCACTGGTCAATGAGAACCTTTCCCAATCCTCAACCATAGACACCCTTACAAAAACCATTTCTGAGCTTGAAAAAGCATGTCAAGGGCTAAGAGATCAAGGCTTCATGCTTGAAAAACAAAACATGGATCGGCAGTTTGAGGCTTCAAGGAATCTTGAAAACTGTCAAAAAATCATAAATCTTGAAAAAGAAAATGATGCTCTTAAAAAGAGAATAGATTCATGGAACATGTCAAGCAAAGCATTATCCCTATTCACCTACACTCAAAGGCGTCCTAGTGATAAAACAGGGATTGGTGCTGATAATCCATCAGCAAAAGTGTACACTCCTCCCACTGGTGAAAGGGCCATTGAAAAAATGGTGCTAGAAAATCTAAGTTCTGGCAGCTATCAAGCTCAAACCTACCCTGTTCAAACCAAAGGAAAATCAAAAGAAATCTTGGGTGGTCCTAGTCATCCAAAGGAAGGATCAAGTAAAATTCAAGGAAGCAAGTATATTTGGGTTCAAAAAGGAGCCAATATACAGGAAGAAGTCAAGCTGCAAGAATGTGCTAGTCAGTCAAGTCCTGTCAGACAGCCAAGGGTTGACAGACAGCCAAGGCATGACAGACAGCCAAGGCCTGACAGACAACCAAAATCTTCCAAACAACAAAGAACCCCAAGGCAACAAAGATTCTATAACAAACATAGATACACCAAACAACAAAAACCTCAATGGCAATACTCAAATGGTAGAAGCCATGCAAGTCAAAATGACTCTCCCAGATCATCCTCTTCAAATAGCTTTCAGTTTCAACCCCAATACAACAATCCAAACCACTTCTTCAATCCATCCCAATCCACTGTCCTTACACCTTACATGATGCAAATCATGTCATATTATCATACCCTAAACCAGTTCTTCAACAAGGGACCAATGAACAAAGCTAGGGTTCCAAAAAAAACTAATCCTTTGGACCCAAAAGAATAAAAAGGGGTACCATAAAATTTACTTTCTGTTTTGCAGGTACCTAGGAAAGGACTTTGGTATTTAGATAGTGGTTGTAGTAGACATATGACCTTCAATAAAGACTGGTTGCAACAATATTCCCCTAAAAATGGTCCAAATGTAACCTTTGGTGACAATTCCCAAGCTAAGGTCAAAGGATCAGGAAATCTTATTACAAAAGATATCATTTTTACAAATATGTCTTATGTAGAGGGTCTCAAACAAAATTTGATTAGCATTAGTCAAATCTGTGATAAGGGATATCATGTTGTTTGCACTAAGGATAAATGCACTGTTAAGGATAAAAACAATAAAGTCATTCTAACTGGATCAAGAAAAGGAAATCTAAACTGCTTAAACTTAGAGATTGTGGAATCCTCAAATGTTCACTGCCTTCTGTCCTTCAATCAATCTGATATGTCATGGCTATGGCACAAAAGATTGGCTCACCTCAATCACAAAACCATCTCCAAGCTTGCAAATTCTAATCTAGTCAGAGGTCTACCAAAGATCCCATTCAAGAAGGATAAACTTTGCAAAGCATGCCAATGTGGGAAGCAAAAGAAATCTTCATTCAAACCCAAGACCAAGTTGGACACCTCAAGACCTATTGAACTGCTTCATATGGATCTTTTTGGACCCATAAGAACTAGATCTTTAGGAGGAAAAAGATACTCCCTAGTTGTTGTTGATGATTACACAAGATTCACTTGGATCATTCTTCTTGAATCCAAAAGTGACACCCTTAGCTATCTGATAAAACTGTTCAATAAAATTCAAAATCAAAAAGGGACATCCATCATCAAGATCAGATCTGACCATGGGAAGGAATTTGAGAACACAGGAGTAGAAGAATATTGTGATTCCAAAGGCATAGATCACAATTTTTCAGCCCCAAGAACTCCCCAACAAAATGGTGTTGCTGAAAGGAAGAACAGGACAATTTGTGAGAGGCAAAGAAGAACAATGTCAGTCGTAACACAATCTCACGAAAGTATTTTTGGGGTGAAGCCGTACTGCATACCGCTGTGTATGTTCAAAACAATACTCTAATCAACAAATTCCACAAGAAGACTCCATATGAATTATGGAATAACAAAGTCCCTACCATTTCCTACTTTCACAGCTTTGGAAGTAGATGCTTCATTCACAACAATGGCAAGAACAATTTGGACAAATTTGACTCCAAAAGTGATGAAGGAATATTTCTTGGATACTCTAACACAAGCAAAGCTTATAGAGTTTACAACAAAAGAAGACTTGTTGTGGAAGAATCAATTCATGTTGACTTTGATGAAAACAATGATCAAAGTGTAACTGAGTTGTGTGATTTTGATGAAGGTTTGGGAAACCTAGATAATCTTCCTGAAGCATCTCCCATTCTTGATTCAACTGTTCTCAATCATGAACAAGATTCATCAAATCTTCCATACATGGTTCCAAGAAACTCATCCGGCGGCAATCCCGTGCCAGCATACCATGAACCATCTCACTCTCATCAACAACCAATCCAGCCAACCAAGTCAACAGCAATCTCTCCCACTTCCAATCCAATTGATGAGGAAGAAAATATTCAAATAAATGGTCATCCCTTGACTGACCTTCCTCAAAATTTTCCCTTAGCTGACAGCCAACCCTTAGCTGACAGCCATCCCAATTCCTCATGTAATCCATCTTCTAGCCACCTTCCATCTCCATCCAATAATCCTCTTTATCCTCCCAAAACCAATGATGAAACTACCATTACCCACATCATTCCACCCAATAAAGATCTCTACATCAGCCTTCAAATTGATAAAACCCCAGTTCCAGACAACATCCCTTTTCTCATGAGTGCATTCATATCCCAAGTGGAACCAAAGAAAATAAATGAAGCACTCCAAGATCTTGCTGGATTGAAGCCATGGAAGAAGAACTAGAGCAGTTTGAAAGAAACAAAGTGTGGCAACTTGTTCCTAAACCAAGAAACCAAACTGTCATTGGAACAAGATGGGTGTTTAGAAATAAGATGAATGAAGAAGGTGTTGTAGTAAGAAACAAAGCCAGACTGGTTGCTCAAGGATACAGACAAGAAGAAGGTATTGACTATGATGAGACTTTTGCACCTGTTGCAAGACTTGAAGCTATTAGGCTATTCCTTGCCTATGCTTCATTTAAGAAGATGAAAGTATTACAAATGGATGTCAAGAGTGCATTTCTAAATGGAGTTTTAAATGAAAAGGTGTTTGTATCTCAACCCCCTGGATTTGAGCACCCAAAGTTTCCTGATCATGTATTCAAACTGAACAAAGCATTGTATGGACTTAAACAAGCACCAAGAGCTTGGTATGATACTCTATCTAGATATCTACTTAGCAAAGGATTTACCAAGGGCCATATTGATAACACTTTGTTTATCAAGAAATATGGAGATGATCAGTTGCTAATCCAAGTCTATGTTGATGACATCATTTTTGGTTCATCAAATGAGGACTTGTGCACTGAATTTGGAGATATTATGAAAGACCAATTTGAAATGAGCATGATTGGCGAGCTCACCTTCTTCTTAGGACTCCAAGTCAAGCAAATGAAGGAAGGAATTTTCATCAACCAAGCCAAATACACAAGGGATATGATCAAGAAGTTTGACATGCAAACTGCTTCCCCTGCTAAAACTCCCTTGTCAACCACAACCAAACTTCATGCTGATCAAGATGGTCAAAGTGTAAATCCAACACTTTACAGAAGCTACATTGGATCTCTCCTTTATCTGACAGCTTCAAGACCTGACATTATGTTTAGTGTATGTCTCTGTGCTAGATATCAAGCTAATCCCAAGGAATCTCATCTCTCTGCTGTCAAGAGAATTTTGAGATATCTCAAAGGAACCCCTGATTATGGCTTGTGGTATCCCACTGAATCTCCTTTCTCCCTAGTTGGATTCACTGACTCTGACTATGCTGGATGCAATCTTGACAGAAAATCCACAAGTGGTGGATGCCAGTTTATTGGCTCAAGAATCATCTCATGGTCAAGCAAAAAGCAAACCTCAGTAGCCACTTCAACAAACGGGCGAGGTCGAGTATATTCTTTGCAGGCTTGTGTTGTTCTCAAATTCTCTATCTTAAAAGTCAACTTCAAGACTTTGGAATTGAATTATCCAACATTCCCATCTTACGTGACAACTCAGCACTATTGCCATGACAGAAAACCTGTCCAACATTCAAAAACAAAGCATATTGAGGTCAGACATCATTTCATCAGGGATCATGTTGAAAAAGGGAATATCAACCTTGCAAAAGTTTGCACTGAGGATAATGTCTCTGATATTCTCACAAAAGCCATGGATGAAAAGAGGTTTGAGATATTAAGAGCCATGCTTTGTATGTTAAATATGCCAAAATAAAAAGTTGTTCTTCATAAATAAAAAGAGGCTTACATACTGGGTAATGCTGTCACAATGTTGCCTGACAGCTATTCCCTCATAAACATTCCTGATAGCCATCCACTGATAGCTATCTTTCCAAAACCCATAAAAACCAAAAACAACAACAAAAACATACAACAAAAACATTCAACAACCCATGAAATCCCTCTCTCTCATCTTCATTCACCCAACAAAAACTTCCTCCAAACCATACAATCTTCAAAACCAGCTCTCCTCTTCAAACCTTCACCTTAGCTGTCAGACATTCTTTGGAAATGTCACAGTCTCTCCAGATCCTCCTCCAGCACTCATTCCTTCATTCCTAGCCTCCTAAGTTGATTGCAAGGTCTGTTGATATCTTTGCAACCATATTGGGTGCCTCTCCAGGAAGGGATCAATGGAAGTGACAGAATATTGAAGTGAAGGACTTGCTCTCCTTGGCCACCACTCTTCAACTGCATCATATGGTTGAAGCAATCCCTCTATTGGTGTCACAAAGCTAAATTCTCCAGAATAAGTCCCATTCCCAGCAACTACAGTTGGTTGGCTAGCTCTTGACTCCTCTCTCTCTACTGCAGGAACTCTGACAGGGCTAAAATAACCAATAACCTGGTTGAATAGGTATGAGATTGTTGAAGAAGGAGAGATATGCACTCCAGCAAAGTTATCTCCTCTCCCCTCCAACAACCCAACCCCTGGAGAGAGTGAATCCCTACTCACAGGAGTATACAGCTTCTCAGGCTTAACCTTTTTCTTGACAGCTAAGCTCCTTTCCATAGCTGTCTGAGCCCTATCTTGCTTAACCAATTCCCCCAATGTATAAACCCTCTCCACCTTACTTTTTCCCTTACTGGGCTCACCCTGATCAACCTTGATAGTCTTTCCAAAGAGCCTTATTCCTTCTCCCTCTCTACTGTCAATTTTCTCTCTGACAGCTATCTCCTTAACACCATAGTCCTGATCTTCTCTCACTCTCTTGTTCTTACATTTGTCTCTCACTCCCTCTGAACTTTCAATTACATTGAAGGACTCTCTCTCTATCTCCATTTCATCCCCCCTCAAATCATCCTCACAATCCTTCCCAAAAACCAACCTTTTTGCTGTTTGAGCCATATTTTTTGGATTAAACTTTGAGGAAAATCTACCCATTTGTGTTTGTAAAACAATCTGAATAATTTTCCTCTGAAATTGTCATTGTTTTATAGGCAAGTTTCACCTAGCTATCTCAGACAGCCATCATCATTCAAACTAGACTTAACCGTCAGAGTTTTCTTTCAACAGCTAGGTTAAAGCAACTTTTATGTGATTTGATCGTGTTAATTGCTCACAATTGTCACTTCCTTAGCCATCTCTTCACCTGCAAAATTCTTGAAAAAGAGAATGTTCTTCTTGTGCTCTGTGGAAGTTAATGCCTCAACGTGGGGAAGGGCAAAAATCACTGTTCATATGAACAGTTACTAAACTTTGAAACCCCCAATGCCCATTAAAACCCACTCTCCACTCATTATTTGTCTCTCTCTCCTATTCGTAATCACCAAAACCCCTATTCCATTAAACCTCTGTTTAAAATTCATCTCTTTTCCTCACTAATCCTTCATCGTATTCCTTCAACCCTAATTCCTAATCATCAATGGCAGCATCAAAAGCAAACTACCCAGATGCTCACAGTTACTTCATAAAACCTAGCTTCTATGAGTCTGAAGTTGGGATACTCATCCAAGAACTTCTTGAGGTCAATGAATTGCTTAAATTCATGGGAGCAAGACCTCCAATTTATGAAGAACTGTGCAGAGAGATTTATCTGGTAGGAAGAAGGAACAAAGATAACAACTCAATAACTGCCACCATAGACAATGTGGAGATAACCATTACTCCAGAGATGGTCAGTGATGTCTATGAGATCCCAAACAAAGCTGATGCTGTGAAGAACATATGGGATAGAGGGTCAGACAGATTGAAAACTGTCTATGAGAAATTCTTTGGGGTTAAAGTTCATGACTTTAAGAGTGTGCAGGACAAGGCCATGGTGAAGGACAAAGCTGACATTTTTAAATCAACTCTCATGGATGTGGTCAACAAAGCTATTGATGGCAAGCAATCTTCATTTGATCAAATGGGATCAAATGAATGGAAGCAAATGCTGAGCCTATTCACCAAAGACACAAACTGGTGCATTGTTCTTCTTCACAACTTCCAGCTTGCAGTCACAACCTCCACTCTAAAGTTCAAAAAGCAAGGTGGAAAGATGAACAACTTCAGATTCATGAGTGGAATTCTTGATGCTCTAATTCCTAAACTCAATCCTCCTCTACACAAGAAATGGTTGAAGACTGTGAAGCTGTCAGAGACCAAATGTTTCAATGACAGAACCTTTGCATTGAAACAAAAGAAGGGAGCTGTGCTGAAAGCTGGAGATGATGTAAGTACCAGTAGTTTTATTGAGACTCAAGAAAAACTGCAAGCAGAAACTAGAAAGAAGATTGAACACTGGAAGGACTTGATAGCATTGGCTACAAGTAAAAGAATAAAGAGGGGTGTGCAATCCAATGTGAAGAAGACTGGATTGTTGAAAAAGAATGTGGTACCTCATAAGGGCAAAGGCAAGGATGTTCAGGTAGCTGATAGTGAAACTACCTTGTCTGACAGCCATGATAAGGCTAATGAAGAAGGAGGTGCCATTGACAGTCATGATGTGAGGACCCCGACCCGGAACCTACACGTGTCCCGAGCTGGAGCGTCCTCAAACTAACCCAAATCTCCTAATACTTTAAAACTTTGATTTAACTTCCAAACGTAAACACAACCATTTCAGAATAATTCTACTCCTTCCACATTGGGGGAAAAGTTGACCAACCATGAAAATAATAAACTGTTTTAGTTACAAAAGATATCGAATATGATATGGAATTTAAGTTTATGAATACAACCCTTTAAAAGAATTATGCTAACAAACACTTTCTACCCAATCTAAACATAACCCGACAATTCCCAAAATACCACTTCTAAACTCCTTTCCGCCCTTACTTGGTCGGTCCACCTGTCTCGAAATCTAAAACAGTAAAGGGAGAAGGGTGAGAATAAATCTCAATGAGCTATTATGAATGCAGCAAGATGCCAAACAAGATGCAACACATAGCATGGCAACACTTAACACATTATGAAAGCGGTAAACACCTTACGTTACCTCATTTTACCTTTTTCCGTCTGAACAATAAGTCGTACAACGTGGGAGTAAAACTCCACTCTTTGGTGAATTGCCTCCAGCACATTCACCTCTTATAGGACTCATACCCCAGACCATCCATATAAGAAAGGATACCTATATTAGAGTATCCAACAATAATATCGTCCCTCCTTACAACGATCGCAACAGGTCTGTAAAGCTTTTTGGGTCAATACAGTCGTTAGCACGGCCCCACTCCGTGGCCACAGGTGGGGAAGGGTCACCGGTATGACGAACCTTCAATCACTTATTGAACAAATCAATAATTGATTGAAATCCATCATACCCACCCGAACATAAACACGCTCAAGCACATGATAGATACTTGAGATAATCCACAAAACGGGATAACAATATAACAACATGGTAATGTATACTCATGCCAATCAATACCATAATGCAACATTCAAGTAATACACTATGCATAGTATCATCAATAAATATGAATGATAACAAATAAATCCACAATTGGGATAACCATACAACCACATAGTAAACATATCCATACTTGGAATACCAATGCAATAACTTGCCAAATAATCCACACCGGAATACCATATAACGATACCAAATAATCCACAAGGGAATAAACAATATAGCCACATGGTAAAATATACTCATGTTCAACCAATATCATAGTACAACATTTAATTAACGCACTATGCACAATATAAACAATGTATATGAACTCAAGTAAGGCAAGGAAGTATCATTAATCCATCCTACACGTTCATTATACAATAATACTTAGCCTCTTTAAGGGTCTAAGTTGAATCTACCAAGTTGGAATCATAATTGTCTAGTTACCAAACTAGGTTAGCTAACGTTTTCCAAGCAACAATTAAAGTACTTCCACTATTCCATCTTGATCACTTAGAATGTCATTGTGAAGCCAAAGTATTCTACTTTAATCTAGGTTAAAGAGATTTCATTTTGGTTCGAGTTTGATTAGGTTTGAACAGCTCTAAAGTTGATACCTTGAAACCAGGCCAGGGCACGACTCGTCCCCCAGGGCACGACTCGTGCCCCTTTGACCCCTCTCTGATTCTGGCGTCCCCTCACTGGTCACGACTTCCCTTTATCCAAGGCACGACTCGTGACCCTCACATGGCACGACTCGTCCCTGAGGTCACGACTCGTGCCCTCGGCCCAGAAATGGTAAAACAGCACAATCAACAACAATCTCTCATTATCCCAAAGTTCCAACCAAAGGTATCCTAAGTGATGGACCTAAAGGGCATTTCCAACTTTGGTAACCTAAATCTACTCATTTAGCTCCTTGGAATCATGTATTAACCCTAGATCAATCCAACATCCATAAACCATAATATTTCTATAAAACTAACAAGGTTCTCAATCATCACAATCAATAGAACAACCACAATAACATTTATATTCATGATCATTCAAGGAAATAAAAGGGTCATAATAACTCCCTTACTAAGCCATGTAACCCAAAATGATTAAATCTTATATCATTTACCCTTTGAATCACTATCCATTTCACTATCACTTTCCAAGTATAAATTTCTTAATTTAGTTAACCCAAATAACATAAGCCTAGATTATTCTCACAAAATTTCCAACCCCTTCACTAATACATTTCAAGCTAAATTCCTTTAACTAACTTCACCCATTTCTCACAATCAAATCAACCTCTAAGAACCATAACATCCTTCCATGAGATAAATCAATTTCTCAACTTCCAAGAAGATTTCTAAGGCATTAAACAATCATTTAAATAACAATAACAACATCAAATCATTGATGAGCATACAAAGAAAGGAAGTCATAATAACTCACTTTAAAATGGGAGATGGATCATGGATTTCTTTAGCTTGAAGAACTCCTTGGTCTCCGATTCCAAAAGTGCTCTCGGATCTAAAAATGGTGAAGGATTGATCTTGGTAGGAGCCTTGGAAGATGAAGCTTCAACAATGGCTTCCATGGAAAGTTGAGAGAGAGAGAAAAGGGAAGAAGTGGAAGATGAAGAAGGAGGAGAGGAGTATAAATGTGGTAAAGGAAAAGAGGGGGAGGGGGGGCCGGTTAGAAGGAGGAATTTGGGGAGGATTTTTAGGGGATTTGTCCCCTACTAAAATTACTCCCTACCACAACTCTCTCATTATTTTTAAATTAATTCTCCCAACCCAACATTTTATTTGTCCAATTTATTACCACTCCATTTTATTACTTTATTTATTTCTACTTATTATTTTTCCTTATCATTCTATCCTAATATAAGAAATTTACAGATAGAAAATAAACACATAAGGTTGATATTAATATTACAAGTATATAATGTTATATTAAAATTGTGTCTAGGGTTAGGGTCGTTACACTCACTTCCTTAAAGAAAATTCGTCCGAATTTTAAAAGACTTACCTAAATGTTCAATCCGCCTCGGTTACTCATGCATACCTCAGACTCCAATTCCCATATAGTCTCTTCAATTTGTGATTCTTTCCCCAAAATTTTCTAATTCTATTAATACTATGATATTACCACTTAATGATCCAAGTATACTATACGAATATCACTAACACGAATTTTCCGATCTCAATGAAAATATAAATAAATAAAGTAATACAACTTAGGTCACTAAATACATTACATTATCACATTAAAACTTTAAATACTCTATAAGTTTCTCCGTGCCGATCTATAAGTCAAACCACCGACCTTTCCTAAACTTCAAATGGGTTATCAAACTTTGGCGCCACTTTATCTTAGGTCTTGCCTCTCCAATTTCACCCCAACAAATTAGAGATCGATATTTTCTTCCCAAACTATGCCTCATACGGTTTTATCTAAATGTTAGAATAACAACTACTATTATACGCACTCAACCCTTGGTAACCATACGTACTATTAACTATTAACATCCATTGTTCATGCCCGTAGCATCTCATCAATAACAAGTAATGATTCCTCAACTTTTTACAAGGTTAAACTTAATAGCATTCCTACCTTCCCAAAAGGATCTTCCAAATGATGTCTATCCAATCCTCTAGTACTATGGGGTTTATACAACCAAACTATCTCCTAACATATATGAGGACTTATCAATAAATATCTCATGATATAAACATCAAATAACTGCCCATGAAATAATAAATATGAACATGCTAATACGATCATGATTTCTATAAACGGAACACTGGTCTACTATATAACACAATTCAATGTTCCACTTATTTTCAGGTCCAGAGACAGATCAATATTCAAATCAAATGGTTGGCCGCCCACAACGGAGCCGTTCCAACTCCAAAACAAAAACCGAGTCTATTGCGACCGACACAATAACAACCCCACATTTATCAAATCATTTCTCGGATCAAAAACTTTAATATATTTAATCAATATAAGGAAACTAGGTTGCCTTCTTACTTGCTTTTGTGCGAACTATACTTTTAAAATAACATGACTTTCTAAAATTTACAACATCTTTCAAAATTCCAAGGATAGATAAAATGAGATCAAATGAGATTCGAATGGTTTATTTATTTAAAACTGTCCCATACCAGTTTTAATTAACTAAACCACTCACACTTTTAAGAAATTTTCAAAAGATTGATGAGCTACCAAAAATAACTCGAGTGACTTAATTATTTACAACCGTCCCATACCAGTTGTAGATAGTTAAATTACTCACAAATTTTAATTTACACAAAATGATTTACTGACCTTATTAAATCAACTATCCCCGAAGGGCACAATTGCTTACACAGAGGTCCAATATATATTCCAAAGTTTTAAAACACCTTTAAAACAATTTTAACAAAATATTCTTGATTGACCTCTATTTATAGTGTAGCCACCACTCATACTATTTAGACTTAGTTAATTTCTTTCTAAGAAAACACAATCTCGCAATACTATTACTATCCCGATAAATAACACTTACAACAATCATTAAGATTATAAACTAGGTAAATCATCCTCAAATTGCGATTACACCTTAATAGTACTGTAACTAACTTACCTCTCGATAACCATCAACAACTCAAAATTCACATAACGCCAATACCTACCGAACACCACACTAATTCCTCATATGAGTCACGCAACTAAGTCAACCTATAGGGTGAAACCATCCTCATTTTATTTACTCAACTAATGATAATCGTCTCTCAAAACAATCCAGATACATATATTATCAATTCCTGAAGTTGATCCTATAAGTCACCAATAACTACATCTATTACACTTCTTCATATTTACCCTATTTACTCCTCCATAACCAACACACCACCCCAGACCAAAACGGTCATACTAGATACAAATGTTGTCTTAAGTACATCCTTACAACAATTATTCTCTACAATCGTAACACTCCGAAAATTTCAACTAATAACCATTTGGCAATCCTACTAGTTTCTAAAATCAGTCATACAATTCATCAACAAGGGATAATGAATACTTATTCTTCACAGATACCTATTTGAGATCTCTCTAATCTATGGATAACCACCAAGTATCATCTTTTCTAAATACAGTAACAATTTATCCTTACTGAGAATTGCTAAGCTAGTTATCTTCTTTATCACTTAATTTCTTAAGTTGAATCATCGATTCCATCATCCCAATTTGTATACTCTATCTAGGGATCCGAATACCGAAATAGTGACTTATATCCACTCAGCTTCAATACCCTGGTATGATACCTGATGAAAACCCATTTTTGAAACTCACTTGAAAAACACCACTTAGTCAACTTATAGGGTGATATTACTTACAAAAATATCTGATTTCCTATTCAATTTAGTAGCAAGAATTCAATCAACCTCTCCTTAGAGAATACTTATAGCACCTAAGGCAAAGATACATTAGTTCCATAAGATCTCTTACTCGCGATAATTTATAACTCATATAATCTCACTTAGACTATCACTTTCAATACTAGTCTTCATATATCTAGTCTCCACCACGAGATACCAATGTATAAATACTCACGCAAATTATACAACCATAAACCACTCTTAATTAGGCCATAGACCAACTCTAAACTAAGAGTTCACCAATTCATTTACCACCGTACATGAGAGAACTCAAGGTTCTTTTGAATCAAGATAACACACAACTCAAATAACCTTCAAATTCCTTAGGCCATACTTTCGACATTTATGCATATATGATAAAATAGCAATAATGACTCATCCGCCTCTACCACCCACGGAGGCAAATCAAACATAAATAAGGAGACTCGCATTCTTGCGACAGTCCTCCCAAATCATAATCACCATGATAAACAATAATGATTCAGGGTACTCTCCCGTAGGAATAGAACCTCCAACACATAAGGCAACTTTTAGGCCAATTATGCAAATAAAAGATGAAATGTAATGCCACATGAGAACGAATGAACGAAGATTTATGAAAGTATGAATCCTAACTCCTGAGACAGGTAAAATACCTCAAATGATGGTGGGGAAATCTATCTTTCCAAAACTCACCTTTCCTTGATTCCTTGGTTGGTCGATATCATTTTCTGTCTTTGAACAAATTCCTGCATTAAACTCTCGACGTCAGTTATCACACACTCTCACTCAGCTAGACTCTACCCGAGAACTCTAACCGAGCTCTGATACCAACTGTGAGGACCCCGACCCGGAACCTACACGTGTCCCGAGCTGGAGCGTCCTCAAACTAACCCAAATCTCCTAATACTTTAAAAACATTGATTTAACTTCCAAACATAAACACAACCATTTCAGAATAATTCTACTCCTTCCACATTGGGGGAAAAGTTGACCAACCATGAAAATAATAAACTGTTTTAGTTACAAAAGATATCGAATATGATATGGAATTTAAGTTTATGAATACAACCCTTTAAAAGAATTATGCTAACAAACACTTTCTACCCAATCTAAACATAACCCGACAATTCCCAAAATACCACTTCTAAACTCCTTTCCGCCCTTACTTGGTCGGTCCACCTGTCTCGAAATCTAAAACAGTAAAGGGAGAAGGGTGAGAATAAATCTCAATGAGCTATTATGAATGCAGCAAGATGCCAAACAAGATGCAACACATAGCATGGCAACACTTAACACATTATGAAAGCGGTAAACACCTTACGTTACCTCATTTTACCTTTTCCCGTCTGAACAATAAGTCGTACAACGTGGGAGTAAAACTCCACTCTTTGGTGAATTGCCTCCAGCACATTCACCTCTTATAGGACTCATACCCTAGACC
The DNA here is from genome assembly GCA_022495995.1 of Adenophora triphylla var. japonica. Classification (NCBI taxonomy): domain Eukaryota; kingdom Viridiplantae; phylum Streptophyta; class Magnoliopsida; order Asterales; family Campanulaceae; genus Adenophora; species Adenophora triphylla. The sequence continues at coordinate 52,210 of JAFEMH010003557.1, read as the reverse complement.
ATCCATATAAGAAAGGATACCTATATTAGAGTATCCAACAATAATATCGTCCCTCCTTACAACGATCGCAACAGGTCTGTAAAGCTTTTTGGGTCAATACAGTCGTTAGCACGGCTCACTCCGTGGCCACAGTGGGGAAGGGTCACCAGGTATGACGAACCTTCAATCACTTATTGAACAAATCAATAATTGATTGAAATCCATCATACCCACCCGAACATAAACACGCTCAAGCACATGATAGATACTTGAGATAATCCACAAAACGGGATAACAATATAACAACATGGTAATGTATACTCATGCCAATCAATACCATAATGCAACATTCAAGTAATACACTATGCATAGTATCATCAATAAATATGAATGATAACAAATAAATCCACAATTGGGATAACCATACAACCACATAGTAAACATATCCATACTTGGAATACCAATGCAATAACTTGCCAAATAATCCACACCGGAATACCATATAACGATACCAAATAATCCACAAGGGAATAAACAATATAGCCACATGGTAAAATATACTCATGTTCAACCAATATCATAGTACAACATTTAATTAACGCACTATGCACAATATAAACAATGTATATGAACTCAAGTAAGGCAAGGAAGTATCATTAATCCATCCTACACGTTCATTATACAATAATACTTAGCCTCTTTAAGGGTCTAAGTTGAATCTACCAAGTTGGAATCATAATTGTCTAGTTACCAAACTAGGTTAGCTAACGTTTTCCAAGCAACAATTAAAGTACTTCCACTATTCCATCTTGATCACTTAGAATGTCATTGTGAAGCCAAAGTATTCTACTTTAATCTAGGTTAAAGAGATTTCATTTTGGTTCGAGTTTGATTAGGTTTGAACAGCTCTAAAGTTGATACCTTGAAACTGTGGCCAGGGCACGACTCGTCCCCCGTGGCACGACTCGTGCCCACTTTGACCCCTCTCTGATTCTGGCGTCCCCTCACTGGTCACGACTTCCCTTTATCCAAGGCACGACTCGTGACCCTCACATGGCACGACTCGTCCCTGAGGTCACGACTCGTGCCCTCGGCCCAGAAATGGTAAAACAGCACAATCAACAACAATCTCTCATTATCCCAAAGTTCCAACCAAAGGTATCCTAAGTGATGGACCTAAAGGGCATTTCCAACTTTGGTAACCTAAATCTACTCATTTAGCTCCTTGGAATCATGTATTAACCCTAGATCAATCCAACATCCATAAACCATAATATTTCTATAAAACTAACAAGGTTCTCAATCATCACAATCAATAGAACAACCACAATAACATTTATATTCATGATCATTCAAGGAAAGAAAAGGGTCATAATAACTCCCTTACTAAGCCATGTAACCCAAAATGATTAAATCTTATATCATTTACCCTTTGAATCACTATCCATTTCACTATCACTTTCCAAGTATAAATTTCTTAATTTAGTTAACCCAAATAACATAAGCCTAGATTATTCTCACAAAATTTCCAACCCCTTCACTAATACATTTCAAGTTAAATTCCTTTAACTAACTTCACCCATTTCTCACAATCAAATCAACCTCTAAGAACCATAACATCCTTCCATGAGATAAATCAATTTCTCAACTTCCAAGAAGATTTCTAAGGCATTAAACAATCATTTAAATAACAATAACAACATCAAATCATTGATGAGCATACAAAGAAAGGAAGTCATAATAACTCACTTTAAAATGGGAGATGGATCATGGATTTCTTTAGCTTGAAGAACTCCCCTTGGTCTCCCGATTCCAAAAGTGCTCTCGGATCTAAAAATGGTGAAGGATTGATCTTGGTAGGAGCCTTGGAAGATGAAGCTTCAACAATGGCTTCCATGGAAAGTTGAGAGAGAGAGAGAAAGGGAAGAAGTGGAAGATGAAGAAGGAGGAGAGGAGTATAAATGTGGTAAAGGAAAAGAGGGGGAGGGGGGCCGGTTAGAAGGAGGAATTTGGGGAGGATTTTTAGGGGATTTGTCCCCTACTAAAATTACTCCCTACCACAACTCTCTCATTATTTTTAAATTAATTCTCCCAACCCAACATTTTATTTGTCCAATTTATTACCACTCCATTTTATTACTTTATTTATTTCTACTTATTATTTTTCCTTATCATTCTATCCTAATATAAGAAATTTACAGATAGAAAATAAACACATAAGGTTGATATTAATATTACAAGTATATAATGTTATATTAAAATTGTGTCTAGGGTTAGGGTCGTTACACATGAGGTTGACACAATGGGTCATGCTAATGTTGGTGATGATACCATAGACCCTCAAGAGCTTCAGGCAGCCATCAACCTATCCAAAGCTGTACACAAAGGCAAGCAACCTCTGACAGCTATCCCCACCAGCAGTGAGCTGCAGATCCAAGGTACAATCCTCTTTATCCATTCCCTCTAAATCCTTGCCAAAGAAAAGAAAACTTGAAAAGAAAGCTCCCAAGGCCAAGAAAACAAAAATAAATACCCCTTCCCTTTCTCCAAAATCCACTACTGTCAGTCCAAGAATGGACAAGTCATCAACACCTAGCTCAGGTCACCAGTCAGCCATTGAAGCCATCCTTAACCTTAAAGAACAATCTGAGAAGCAACCTTTAAGGGGGAACACTGATGAAAACATCCCCTCTACCCAACCTGAACAGTTAGCCAAGATCTTAAGAGCCATTGATGCTATTGAGTTGGATGGGAACCCTGATACTGAGAAAGCTGCTCTCATTTATCTTGAGGATGTTCTTAGTAAAGAGGAGACTGTGATGGCTATTGATGAACTCAGGTCTAGGCTTATCAAGAAAAGAAGTGGACCAGGAGAGTCATCTAGTAACCCCAAGGTGACAGCTATGGATGTAGATATCCAAACCTTCCCTTCCATTCCTGAGACTGAGGCTGTGAATGAACCTACCCCAACTGTTGAAATTGATAGGGGGAATCTTGATAATATCACTGAGGTTATTCAAAGTCTCAAAAAGGTTGGAGTTGAAATAGATCCAAATCAAGTCTCAAAGGGAGATTCAATCATAAATGCTTGCAAGGGACTTGTGTTTGATGGAACTCCAGAAAGTGAGGAAGCCCTGACAGCTATTCTTGAGAAAAAGTTGGCCAAAAGAGAAGTCAGGGCAGCCTTAAACCTCCTTAAATCTCAATTCAATTCCAATATTCTCAATCAAAGTCTTGGCCAAGCCTCTGAGTCAATCCCAACTGTTTCAACCCAAGCCTCTGCACCTTCCAAGCCAATTTCTCCAATCCCTGAAAATGAACCTTTTGAAGCCTCTCCTCAAAGTCCAATCCTAGCTGGACAAGGTCAAGATATATCTGACAGTGATCCCATTCTTGACAGTCCTGACAGCCATCCAAGCCATTCTATTCCTCCTACTCAAGCATATCTTCCCAAGAAAGAACCTTGGATGCTTAGCTGTGGCATTGACTTCTCTATGTCTTCCATCAAAGCAGCAAGAACAAGGTTGGCCCATGTGTCTCATTTTCCAGAAATTGCAAACCCATTTACCTATCCAAAATTCTGGGAACTGTCAAGAAATGGTTTGATAATGGTAGCAAGGAACCTTGCAGGGTTAGTTTTCTTTGCCTATGAAAAATGGAAAGTGTCAAGAACCTCATCAACCTCCAACTTTGTTCACCAAATCCCATCCTTCCCAAAGTTCATCACTCCCAATACTCTTCTTGATTGGGAAGTTCTCTTCAGCCAACTTATCTCTCCATCTCTCAATTCATGCATGTATATGCCAAAGGGTCTCGTCTTCACCCTGTGCATTGACCTTGCAAAATCATTTTTCCTTTCTTTGTTTGAACAAAAGTATGCCCTTATGCTTTTGATAAGCAAAATGGTCAACATCTTTCCCCCAACCCTTAATCCAGGAATTGAGCCCTACCTTTCACCCTTCATCACTGTTGATCCCATTAACTTCACCTCACCCAATGAAAACTCTCACTTCATGAACTTGGTCTCTATTCCTGAGATCAAAGAATTCAGAGAATCCATAGCTGACAGTCAAAACAGAACCAAAACTGTTATTGATCTTTCCTCAGACTCTGACAGTGATGATGATGATGCTCCTTCAAGTCCAGATCAAGACTCTCCAATAATAATTCCATCTCCTACATTTACCAACCCTCCTCAGCAATCCACTCATTCCTTTCCTGAAGCTCAAGTCTCAGTTCAATCACAACCAGATCAATCCATTGTGCCCATGAAAAACAAGAGAACAAGGAACAAGAAGAAGCATTTGTGGGGCACAATGAGAATCAGAAATGATCAGATGCCCCTTACAAGAGCTCAACTGAAATCAAAGGAAGATAAGTTCTTCAAGTATGATGAGAGGATGTCCTGGGAATGGAACAATGAGTTCTACTACAGAGGAGTGGAGCCAGATATGAGAAGAGAACTGGAGGAAGAAAGAAATCTGATTATTTCAGCCAGGCAAGAAAGAGAAGAGTTCTATGATCAACTGGCTGATGATTGAAGTGTAGTTTTATGGAACAATTTTTTGGTTTGTTAAAACAATATGTTTTGATTGGCTCAGTTTTTATGGCTGTAATCTGTGAACCTTTTCATCTTGAGATTAAATTCATGTATTTCAATCTCATTCTGGTTACTTGTGCTTGCTATGAATCCTTGTATTATTTCTTCTATTATTATTTCTCTTATCAAATGTGAAAACATGTTCTAAAATAGATCTTCCTTTACCAAAAAGGGGGAAATTGTTAGGACCTAACTTTGATCAATGTCTCAGTTAGTTGGTTTTGATAAAGGAATATATATATAGAACAGGGTTTATATCAAAAGAGGAAATCTGTTATATTCATCTTTCAGTTTATCTGACAGCTATGAGTATGACAGTTATGATTCTATCTTATACATTGGTTACATTCAATCAATAAACATGAATCATATTCCCTATCTTAACTATCAAGATCATCAAGTGCATCTCAGTCCTTTTTAGAGAACATCTCTGATAGCTAAGCCTTGTATGATCTGACAGCTATGACTTCATTCCTCTGATAGCCATCACTTTGTCTCAATCTCTGCTACCACAATCTCAACCAAAGTGGAACCTGGATCTTCACAGCTGTCAAGTTCACCATTGAAGACCAATGAAGACCACTGAAGACCTTCTGGAAGCTCTCAGTTCAAGCCACAGCTCAAGCCAGCTCATGAAGACCTGCAAGTGGACAAGTGGGGCAAAGACCAGTCAAGGCTCATTAATGTAGCTGCAACAGTCATATTCCAACGGCTACATTGAAGGGTATAAATAGAGGAGTTCATCCTCTACACAAACCACTCTTGAAAAATACTCTTTTTCACAGTCCAAAACCTTTCCCTTACACCCACACACACCTCCTGTAATCCACACACACACACTCACCAATCCCTACCCTTTAAACCCTGTTCCAAACCAAAACCTTCACCCCTAAACCTCTGCTTCAACAACAAACAACCCTAGTGTGTTAATTCACAAATCCCAAAATCCTAAGACTGTACTTTAGGTGTAGAATTAGTTTGTAAACACTCAAGACTGTACTTTGAGTGTATTAGTTGTTTTGTAAAATCTTGAGACTGTACTTCAAGTTGTAAAAACACTTAAGACTGTACTTTAAGTGTATCCCTAGTTGACTGTACTAATTAGGAAGAGGAAGTTCAAGGAACTTACCTTATCAATCATTTGTAATTCTTGTTGATTAAGATTATAATAAAATTGATCTCACTTGTCAAGATTGACAGTGGGGGTGGATGTAGGAGGAGTGAACTCTGAACCACTTTAAATTCTCTGTGTTATTATCTTTCTGCAAACACATTCACACACTCGCTTCATTTCTTTGTGTTTCATTGTTCTATCATTATTTCTAGCATTATCTATTCCGCTGCACAAATCAACCAATATCTGACAGCTAAGACAAAAACCATAGCTGTCTGATCATCTGCATATCAAGCAAGGGCCTTTCATATATAATAGAAAAAAGAGGGACGGATAATAAGATTAACTTTTTTAATTTTTTTTTTTGGATAAATAAAACTATTTGAGATGTTAGTTAGTAGTGAAATTTTTTACAAAAAGTTACATAAAAAAAGTTAAGAATTTTTAAAGAAATGAAAGTATATAATAGAAAAAAAGAGGGACGGACAATAGCATTTACTTTTTTAATTTTTTTTATTTATTTTTTGGATAAATAAAACTATTTGAGATGTTAGTTAGTAGTGAAATTTTTAACAAAAAGTTAAATAAAAAAAGTTAAGAATTTTTAAAGAAATGAAAGTATATAATAGAAAATAGAGGATAATAGGGTATGAGTCATATTTTAGGGTATATGTTAAGGTTTAGGGTATATGTATATGGGCTATGATTTAGAGTATATGGTATGTGTATATGATACGGAGTATATGATTTAAGGTATAAAGTATGGGTGTCTGGCGTATGGGGTATATGGTACAGGATATGAGTTATGGTTTAAGATATAGAGTATGGGTGTCCGATGTATGGGTATATGATAGATTTGGTATATTAAAAATTATTATATTTAATTTTTATGTGTATGAGTTATAAGGTGTTTAGGCATATGTTTATGGTTTAGGGTATGGGTAAGATTTAGGGTTTAGGGATTAGATATATGATTTTTTTTTATTTTTTTTATTTTTTTTTTTTTTTGAATAAATAAAACTATTTGAGATGTTAGTTCATAGTGAAATTTTTTACAAAAAGTTATGTAATAAATGTTAAGAATTTTTAAGAAATGAATGTATAATAGAAAAAAGAGGGAGAACAATAGCATTTACTTTTTTAATTATTTTTTTTTTTTTGGATAAATAAAACTATTTGAGATGTTAGTTATTAGTGAATTTTTTTACAAAAAGTTATATAAAAAAGTTAAGAATTTTTAAAGAAATGAAAGTATATAATAGAAAAAGAGAGGGACGGACAATAGCACTTACTTTTTAATTTTTTTTTTTTTTTGATAAATAAAACTATTTGAGATGTTAGTTAGTAGTGAAATTTTTTACAAAAAGTTATATAAGAAATTTAAGAATTTTTAAAGAAATGAAAGTATATAATAGAAAAAGAGAATGACGGACAATAGCATTTATTTTTTTAATTTCTTTTTTGGATAAATAAAACTATTTGAGATGTTAGTTAGTAGTAAAATTTTTAACAAAAAGTTATATAAAAAAAGTTAAGAATTTTTAAAGAAATTAAAGTATATAATAGAAAATAGAGGACAATAGGGTATGAGTTATATTTTAGGGTATACATTAAGGTTTAGGGTATATGTATATGGGCTATGATTTAGAGTATATGGTATGTGTATATGATACGGAGTATATGATTTAGGGTATAAAGTATGGGTGTCTGGTGTATGGGGTATATGGTATATGATATGAGTTATGGTTTAGGGTATAGGGTATAGGGTATAGGTATCCGGTGTATGGGTATATGATAAATGTTTAAGGGATTTGATATATTTATAGATGATTAATCGTGGAAGACTTGAGTTATTATTGTGAAGCAAAATAATGAGGCTCTCACAAATTTATTAGTGGAAAATCAGACAGGGAAGAAGATCAAGAGACTCCGGACAGATAATGAGTTGAAGTTTTGCAGTGCTGACCTGAGTTCAATGAGTGATGTAAGGAAGTGGGGATTTCTAGAGATCTCACTATGAGAGGTACACCACAGCAGAGTGGTGTCGCAGAACGCATGAATCAGATGTTGTTGGCTAGAGCAAGGTGCATGCTCTCCAATGCAGGCTTGTCTAATTAAGCTGTTCTGGGCAGAATCGGTTAGTACAACATGTTACTTGATAAATCGCGGACCTCACACATGTATCGATCTCAAAGTTCCCAATGAGGTATTGTCAGGTAAACCTGTTGATTATTCTAATTTAAGAGCTTTTGGTCGTACCACTTATTCTCATGTGGATGATGGGAAGTTAGAATCGGAGGCTAGAAAAGGAGTTTTCATGGGTTATGGAGACGGTGCAAGGGATACCGGATTTGGTCTTAAAAGATGTAAATATTCCTTGTCTTTCATTCCATTTCATCAGTGTATATATACAAACAAGTCTAGCTAATTACAAGCTAATCTCTGGCACTAATCTAGGAACCAACCGTGGAAGGTGATAGTAATTCATTCCAACTATACTACTCTATCTAAGGAAGGGATATTGACTACTTTAAATAACAATTTAAATGGAAAAGAGATATCTACAAATAAACACAATATTATCATATTTTGGTAAATATGCTAATATTCTAACACACCCCCTCAGTCGAAGCGGGAGGCTTACGAACACTGAGACTGTCTCTAAAATCATTGAACAATACGGACGGGAGACCTTTAGTGAATATATCCGCGATTTGATGACGGGAGGGGACATGCAAAACACGAATTTCTCCTCGGGATACCTTCTCACGAACAAAGTGAATGTCAAGCTCTATGTGTTTTGTTCATTGATGTTGGACTGGATTCCCGGAAAGATATATAGCACTTACATTGTCGCAATAAACCAAGGTTGCCTTCGAGATTGGACAATGAAGTTCAAGAAGCAAGTTTCTTAGCCAACATGACTCGGAAACAACATTAGCCACCCCACGGTACTCCGCTTCGGTACTTGACCGAGAAATGGTAGGTTGGCGCTTCGCGGACCAAGAAACAAGATTATCACCAAGGAACATACAATAACCGGAAGTGGATCGGCGTGTGTCGGGGCAACCCGCCCAATCGGCATCTGTGTATGAAACAAGCGTATCCGTTTTAGACGGATAAAGGAACAAACCAAAGTCCATCGTCCCACAAATATACCGGATTATTCGCTTTAGTGCACTCATATGAACCTCTCTAGGATCATGCATAAACAAGCAAATTTGTTGAACCGCATACGTAATATCCGGACGAGTGAATGTGAGGTATTGTAATGCCCCAGCCAAACTTCGATAGTGAAATGCATCAGCAACAGGAGGACTCGAGGTAGCACCCAGTTTGGGTTTGGTATCCACCGGAGTCAAGGAAGGTTTACAAGAAGTCATACCAGCTTTCTCTATTATCTCGGCGGCATATTTTCGTTGAGATAGAAACAAGGAACCCGGCTGCCTCGTGACGGCAATCCCCAAAAAATATCAAAGGACCGAGATCCTTCATTGCAAACTCGGAGTTAAGATGTACCATAACAGATTTTCGAAGATCATCGGAGGAAGCAGTTAATATGATGTCATCAACATACAAAAGAATGTAGGCAATGTCATTTCCCTTGCGATATATAAACAATGAGTGATCGGATTTGCTGTGAATGAAGCCCACGGAGGAAACAAAATCAGCAAAACGTTTATACCATGCACGGGGGGCTTGTTTAAGCCCATATAACGACTTCTTGAGTAAACAAACGTGATCCGGATGAGTTTTATCCCGAAACCCTAAGGGTTGATACATATACACTGTCTCATTAAGATGCCCGTGTAAAAAGGCGTTCTTCACATCAAGTTAATGAATCGGCCAATTTTTAGAGAGAGATAAACTGAGGACAGTGCGAATAGTGGCCGGTTTAATAACCAGACTAAAAGTCTCCCCACAATCAATGCCCACCTGTTGAGTTTTGCCATCCCCAACCAGTCGTGCCTTATGTCGCTCAAACGAACCATCAGACCTGTCTTTGTGAGTAAAAATCCACATTGAACGAATTACATTAACGCCGGGCGGACGCGGTACTAATTCCCACGTCCTATTATCAATAAGAGCATTAAATTCGTCAGCCATGGCCATTTTCCAATTAGGATCATTAAGAGCCGTCACCGGATTACTAGGGATAGGAGATTTTGCAACAGTATTATTTAAATTAAACTGTGTTTTAGGTTTAAATATACCGTGCTGACTTCTAGTAATTGGACGGTGAGACGGAGCGGGATTGGACTGATTCTGGGAATGAATATGAGGAAGAGAAGCTGAAGGGTCCAGACCAGAAGTGGCAGGCGGCCCAGTAGGAGGCTGGAAACGAGAATCTGGGCCAGGAGTATTTGGGCCGACATTGGACTGTAAGGGAGAAGTGGGCTGCTGTGCACCAGTAGAAGGAGCCAAAGTATCTGGGCCTAAGTCAACGTCCACTGACTTTTGAGGTAAGGACTCGGACCATCATCAAGGAATTTGTATGATTGGGCCGTTGGCTTGTGTATGGACTCAAAGGGAAACCTTGTTTCGTCGAAAATGACGTGACGATTAATAATGATTTTTCTAGACGATAAATCATAGCACTTGTACTCCCGATGGTTAGAAGGGTATCCTAAGAATACACAAGGTGTCGATCGTGCTTGGAGTTTGTTAATAACCGCCGAAGGGAAGAGGGGGTAACAAAGACAGCCAAAAACACGGAGATGAGAATAAGAAGGGTGTTTACGGTAAAGTTCACTAAGGGGTGAGTGAAAATTTAGATTTTTATTGGGTAAGATATTGAGCAAATATGTGGCCATTGGAAGGGCGTGGTGCCAATAAGAAGGAGGTAAAGAAGCATGAATCATTAGTGTACGAATACTATTATTGATTGTACGGAGTTTGCGCTCGGCTTTCCCATTTTGCGAAGACGTATAGGGACAAGCCAAACGAAAAGATAATCCATGTTGTTGACAGAAATTTTGGAAGTGCCCATTATCAAATTCCCCCCCCCCCATTATCACATTGGAAGGTTTTAATTTCTCTTTCAAACTGAGTTCGGATATAATTTCTAAAAACTAAAAAGGATTTATATGCATCCGATTTATGAGCTAAAGGAAAAGTCCATAAGTAATTAGAGAAATCATCCAAAAAAATCAAATAGTAACGATGGCCTGAAGAACTCAAGACCGGAGAAGTCCAAATGTCTATGAATAATGTCAAAAGGTAACATTGTACTAGAAGTAGAAGAAACAAATGGTAATCGAATATGCTTTCCTAACGAGTATGTATTACAAAGAGTAGACATTTTCGTAGGATTACATAGGATAGCCTTATTTTTCCTAAGAGAATCAAAAACTGGAGCTCCCGAATGACCCAATTTCTCGTGCCAAATGATGGGAGTGAAAGCAACAAAAGCAAAAGACGAATTGTTGGTGGATTTTGTGGTGAGAGGGTAAAGGTCTCCCTGACTCTCACATCTCATGAGTTGCCTCCCCGTCTGGAAATCCTTCACAGAAAAATCAAACGAGTCAAACTCAACAGAAACCGAGTTATCAGTGGCAAATCTACGAACTGAAACTAAATTCTTAACGATTTTAGGAACATGAAGAACATTTTTTAAAGTAAGAGGAGGATAGGGAGGGTCTAATTTAGAATGTCCATATCCGTGAATTGGAATTAAATGACCATTACCAACAACAATATTACGTTTAGTGCTCGTATTGAAATAGGGACGGAGAGTACCTGAGTTTGAGAACATATGCGACGTAGCCCCGGTATCCATGTATAAGTTTGCATCCGGAGGAGTTAAGCCCATAGTATGCATGGCGGCATCGATGTCGGTGGGACAAGACTGTGTTGAAGCTGCATATGCTTGAGGAGGCCCACGACCAAGAACACCAGATTGCTGACCAAGAACTCCAGATTGCTGTCTGGGCTGTGCATAATTGGGCTTGGGCCAGGTACTACCAGCAGTAGGTGGGATGGCCCATGGCCAAGGCCACTATGGTTGTTGCTGTCCGCCCCAATTCTGCCAAGACAATGCAGGAGCAGGCGTCGACACCGGAGACCCAGATTGGTGGCCCCCACCACCAGAAATCTGTCCACCCCGATTATTCCCCTTTCCGTTATTTCGTCCACCACCACCACTTTTAATCCCATTCTTATATTGAGCCTTGTTTCCCCCATTCGCCGAAGACCCACTTGGAGCCCTAACAGGATTTGCCGACTGACCAGAGGCATCTCGGGCTACCAATGTCAAATTTGTTGCAACCTTCTTTGCCAAACCTGCCTCTTCAAGAGTAACCATTGAGCGAGCTTGGGAAAAAGACGGAAGAGGATCACGTTGTCTCAGTAACGTAGCAACACCGTTGTAGGCCTCTGTTAATCCCGCCACCATCTGAAGAACAAGGCGTTCGTTGAACACCGTAGCCCCAACGTTTTTGAGTTGATCCGCTAGTTGTTTGAGGTGTTGACAGTAATTGGATGCAGAAGAGAAATCAAACATAATAGTGTGGGAAAATTCTTGTTCCAACGCGACTGCTCTGGAATTCTTATTATCCTGGAATATCTCACGAAGAGTGTTCCAAGCTTGCATTGCCGAGCAATCGGGCTCTAGAATGGTGGTTAAGAGGTCAGTTGAAATGGTGGAATAAATCCACCCCAATACCGTTGCATCGAGAGTCGACCAAAGCTCAATTTCCTCATCGGTGGAAGGCTTTTGCACCTTCTCGGATGGGATGATATGGTGTAGAACCCTAGTTGAACGAGCATGGACACGAAAGAGTTCGGCCCATGTGGCATAGTGCGAGTTCTCCAAATCAAGAGTGATTGCAATATGATTCTTGATGTTGGAGACTGCGAGTCCCGGATGAAAGAACGACTTTGTTGACGAAGTCATGAAGCCTGAGAAGAAAGGTACCAGAGAATAGGGCGCAGCGGAAGAGAGATCAAGGAAAGAAACCCCGGTGCTCTGATACCATAAAAGATGTAAATCTTCCTTGTCTTTCATTCCATTTTTTCGGTGTATATATACAAACAAGTCTAGCTAATTACAAGCTAATCTCTAGCACTAATCTAGGAACCAACCGTGGAAGGTGACAGTAATACATTCCAACTATACTACTCTATCTAAGGAAGGGATATTGACTACTTTAAATAACAATTTAAATGGAAAAGAGATATCTACAAATAAACACAATATTATCATATTTTGGTAAATATGCTAATATTCTAACAGGTCTCCATCAGAGGGTAGGGTTATTATAAGCAGGAATGTTGTTTTTGATAAAAAATCTGTGCTTAATCCTATCATGAGATTAGTGGTTGTATCAGGTATTGGTAGTGTTGATAAACGGGTGGACCTACAAGATACTACAGAGTTGAGCAGTCCATAGTCAGATGTTTATCATGATCTACCTTCAGAGACAGAAGCACCAGACAGTTCATCACCTGTTCCTAAAGAACATGGGTTAGCTCAAGAGAGGTCTAGACGACCTAATTTCGGGAAGCCTCCTGTGAGGTATTGTTTTGAAGACATGGTGTCTTATGCACTTCAGGTTGTTGAGGAGGTGGAGCCCGACTCTATGGAGCTGACCACTTTCAAGGAAGCAGTTACATGTTCAGAGTCTGTCAAGTGGCATGCAGCTATGGGAGACGAGATGGAGTCACTTCACAAGAAGCAGACATGGGAGTTAACTAAGAGGCCAGAAGGCAGAAAGATTGTTACTTGCAAGTGGGTTTTCAAGAAAAAGGAAGGCATGTCACCATCAGAAGGAGTCAAGTATAAAGCTCGTGTAGTTGCTAGAGGTTTCACACAGAGAGTGGGTATTGACTACAATGAGATTTTCTCACCTATGGTTAGACACACTTCGATCAGAGTGCTGTTAGCAATGGTGGCACATCAGGATTCGGAACTCGAGTAGGTAGATGTGAAAACAGCTTTTCTTCGAGAGTCGGAGGAGGAGATTTATATGACACAACCAGATGGGTTTCAGGTTCTTGGAAAAGAAGACTACGTGTGTAAGTTGAAGAAGTCCTTGTATGGACTGAAGCAGTCGCCTGGGCAATGGTATAAACGGTTTGACAACTATATGACAGAGATTAGTTACACAAGGAGCCCGTATGACTATTGTGTGTATCACAATAGGTTAGTGGATGGTTCGACTATCTATTTGTTCTTTATGTTAACGATATTGTTATAGGTGCTGTCAAGAAGCCTGATATTCAGAAGTTGAAGGGTCTAATATCTGCTGAGTTTGAGATGAAGGATTTGGGTGCAACAAAGAAAATTCTGGGTATGGAGATTTACAGGGATATAGAAGCCAAAGAAAACTGTTTTTATTCCCGAGAAAGGTTACATCAAGAAAGTTTTAGAGAGGTTTGGCATGTCATTAATTCTAGGATTAGGGCCAGTATAAAAACCCCACTCTCCCCTAACAATCGGATATAATTCTAGTGTGGTAGGCATATCATTAATTCTAGGATTCAGAAGTTCAATTCTCTAGATCTAGGATTTGCACAGTTAGAAATTCTTGTGACCAAGAATTCGTACACTAGATTAGAGATTGTATTATGTTAATTTCCAAATGATAATAATATTCTCTCCCTCTGCCCTCGTGGACGTAGCCAAATTGGTGAACCATGTATATCGATGTGCCTGTTGTTTGATTTGTGTTTTCTACGTAGACTCTGTTCTAACATACTTTACTCTCCAATTGGAGTAAAAGAGTGTATTACTATTCTAAATTTGATATTTGAGTAATTGAATGGTTATTTTGTGATTATTATTTTTATGCTGGAAGGCTCAATCTGTGCTGCACACCTCATTTTAAGATATATTTTGGTGATGCAAGTGTTGATTTGCTTGACCTGTGTCATGTGGCTGCAAATGGGGTTCGTGGTCTCACTGAATCTGCGAGATTTGGTTGGAAAACCGTCCTAGATTTTGTTTAGGTGTCATTCATAGATATATAAATGAGGGATTTTGGAGCCATTTGGTGACGGACCCCATGCATGCATGCAATATGGGTGCGTGGTGTAGGATAGTGAGTCCACCTTCTAGCTCTATGATGCAACACTGATCAAATTTGATTTCTTTGGTTCAATTCCTTGTACTTGGACGATGTCCTTCCATCATCTGTGGTCCTCTGTGTATTCATCAAGCTTCTCCTAACTACCATAAATTTTTTCCATTATGGGAGCCAGCTGTTGCTCTGAAGTTCAATTGATTCCATTAACTTCTTGATCTGATGGGATATTGGGTAATTCTAGATCTCAATCGGCAACCAGCTCAACCAGCGATTACGATAGAGTACTATTTATGTTCATGTTATTTATAAGAATGCAAGTGATTTAGTAGTTTTGTTGCTAATAGTAGGAGCATCTCTGTATAACGATAATGATGGAGTCGTTAAATAGTACTCGCTCCCTCCCAAAATGAATGTCCGTTTGGGATTTAAGGGTCATTTTGAAAATATTGATTTTTAATAGAAAAAAAAAGTCATGAGCATTCTTGTTTTTCGCTTTCAAAATTTTAGTTTTGCAAAAATATAATGAATATGAAGAAAAAAATGATTTATGGACAAAGTTATTTGAAGGTAAAGTTTCAAAAGATCATTCATTTTGGAACAAAACAGGACATTCAATTTGGGAAAAAGGGAGTAAGTGTAATTAGAATGTTACTGAGCATAGCTGAGTAAAAGTAAATTCATTATACAACAAAAATGGTTGTCAGATAAGGGGTCTAGGCGCAGTGCAGTCAGACTGCATGGCAGCCCTGCTGCATTATCGAAGGTTCAAATCCTGTTGGTTTTGTGCTGTTGTTGTTTGTATAATTACCGAGGGTCATTTGAAATTTCACCCCTCTCCCACACCCTCATTTCACGGGGGTGTAGATTTATCCAAAAATTAATCAGGGCCATTGCTTTATAGGGACTAATTGTGCATTTAAGCTACACACGCCCCTAAGGCTTTAATTCATCAGATAAGGATCTCATTCATAGTTCAGTAATAGTTTGGGGCAGATCAAATAATGTTTGAGCAATAATATCTACGAGCACTGCACCCGACCAGAACTCGGTTGGTGCTCGACATGTGCTGTGCAAAAAAAGCACGGTATGGAGCCCATAACTTCATAGCCTTTAGATTACTGCACTGATACATTAACCCGAACCTGACCAACTAGTCCAGGCTCCGCTCGATATTTACGCTATAAATAATCGATAGAAGCTTTAAATTCTGGTCAGTTAAAGATAAGGCCATTCACACAGTTGCTGTGTGGGAGAATTGCATTGTTGGTGAAATTTGCAGTGATTTCACGTTAGTTTAATGTAATGTGAGGGGAAACAGCACAGCACAGTCCCCTCCCCTGCCCTTCCCTTCCATGTCCTGCCATCTCCGTTCCTTTTCGTGTCACAGGGATTGAAGGCATTGTCTGGATGGTGGTTGCTACGACAAAGATGTTTTTCCCATCCCTCTTAGATTCTTATACGCCCATTATTGAATTTGAATCAAATCAACAATTGTTTTATTTTTATTTTTATTTTCCCTGCTTTTGTCTTTAGCTTTGCCATTCTGTTTTTCATATCATTAAATGGAAGACTCTCGTGGGCATGGATGGATCTCATCTTTGGAAGACTAATGCGTAGTCTAGATTCCAAGAGAATGTTCTCTCTTTTTTCCTTTTCTTTTCTTTCTTTACGTTTGCTGTTTTAAAATGATATTTAGAGAATTGTTCATTGAGTAAAGAAATCAAGGCATTCATATTAGTCATAGCTGAAAATTGTACTGTTACATTTTTGAAACGAGAGAATATCATGATGCATATTGCTCATTTTGCACTAATTTCTTAACCCTCTTGGATATCATCATCCACGCATTAGCGTAAATAAAAATTAGACTCTAAATTACTTCATATATTTTTACCCCCTTTATAATGTGGCAGTGTATAAGTAGGTATTTTATGCAATCCCCCCCCCCCCCCGCCCCCCTACAAAAATTCCCAGCTTTGCCACGGATTCACTAGTTTTGATCCTGCAACAATGGTATAGTGAAAGGGTCCCTAGCATTTGAATTAATGATATTCTTCTAATTGAGATAAAGAGGCACACAGTTTATTAAAAAAAAAAAAAAAAAAAAGGAGTCAAGGCATGTTGCCTTGGGTCAGGAAGATCTCATGCAGGATCTCTAGACTTTAAAAAAGGTCATGAGAAGCACGTGAAATATACCAACAATTTACTTTCCTCATCTCTCTACTACTCACACCATTTCATGATAAGTGTGGCAGTTGACTTGTCAATTTTTTTTAAAAAAATATACTTGATGTAGGAGGAACTGTGGACGGAATCTGCACCAAAAAAGGATATTTGACAAAGTCAAATATATCAATTAATTTTGTATTTTAATTACTATCTTAGGACTTAATTTATTTTAGTTTATATTTTATTGTTTATTTTCGTCATTAATTTTAATAGGTTGATTAGGGATGATTTTAGAGTAGATTTTGAGGAGATTTACTAGTTTTTGAGTCCTATTTAGTTACCATATAGGTTAG
The DNA here is from genome assembly GCA_022495995.1 of Adenophora triphylla var. japonica. Lineage (NCBI taxonomy): Eukaryota > Viridiplantae > Streptophyta > Magnoliopsida > Asterales > Campanulaceae > Adenophora > Adenophora triphylla. The sequence goes on along the minus strand of JAFEMH010003557.1, from coordinate 34,969 downwards.
GAGTAATTCTAGAAGGTTTAGGATTGTTTTTCAAGTTTTATGGGCACTATAAAATAGGCTTAGTGGTGTAATCCGAAAATCAGCTTTTGATTAATTAAATTGAAGAGTTTTCTCTTTATTTTCTGGTGGATTCCAGTTATATTTCTGGTGGATTCCAGTTATTGTGTTTTAGGGTTCTTCGCTTGAAGAATTCTTGTGTTTAGTGCGCTAAACACGAATCTATCGCGCTTCCGTGCTGCGTCAGTTGGTATCAGAGCAGGCCATATCCTGTCTTTTACATCATACTGAAGTATAATGGGAGATCAGGCAACAAATGTTGATATCGGTGGTGTAACTACCGCTATCACTTCCTTGGCAACGCAGATTGCAGCGTTGGTTGCCGCTCAACAAAATCAAAACTGTCTTGGTGAGAGAGACAGGGTTAATCCAAGACGACGTCCTCAAGGGACAGAAAATCGGAATAATGGGGAGTCTAGTTCCAGATCTGATGACGAGGTTATTCATGAAATAGATCTTCGATTGGATCGTGCTAAACAACAGGAACAATATTTTCTAGCGTTAGAGGACGAAGAACTCAACGAAGCGGACAAGCATGATCGACGTGTGCAGAAATATAAAGCAATCGAGATCCGACCTGGCATCAAGTGGAGCGAGTGCTTAGCAATACATAAGATGGAAGCCAAATTTTATGCTGACAAAGCCGATCACTACACTGCCAAGATTCAGAAACTGAAAGCGCGTAGATCTGCAGTCCATGAACGTGCTGAAGAAGAACGTCGGGGCCAGTTCGAGGTCTTGTTACAGGACGAAAGTGAAGCCCCTACAATTGAAGAGACGAAGGGGCCTGATGTGCAAGAGGTTTCAGGAGTTGAGAAATCCATTCTTCCAGCAGTTCCCTTGACCGAATCTGAAGAGAAGGTGGAGGAAGGGGCAGATTTATGTGCAAAATACGAGATCCTTCAGGTATGTGAAATTGTCCCTGCAAGTATTATGGTCCATGATCATGCCCTAGTTGAGCCCATGAATAAAGATGTGGGTGGTATTACTGGGTCTACACCATCGATCTTTGAGCAGGTCATGGGTGTAATTGATTGGACAAAAGAATTTAAATACGATGATATTTTTTATCATGGGAAGACTGTGGAAGAGTCCATGGAGGACACTAGTTTTTCATTCATTATGGGCTCTGAGGAAGATGGAACGAACGATCAACGAATGGATGAGATTTATAGTTTTAATTTTTATTCGGGCAAAATTGATTTACCTCAAGTCTTGCAAAAGGGGCGAATTTATTCAAAGTACTTATTAAGATGGAATGGCTCTGTTCAAACATCGGATGTGAACTCGGGGTCGAGTTCTTTTGAAGAATGGGTGACTGATGTAGGAGGAACTGAGGACGGAATCTGCACCAAGAAAGAATATTTGACAAAGTCAAATATATCAATTAATTTTGTATTTTAATTACTATCTTAGGACTTAATTTATTTTAGTTTATATTTTATTGTTTATTTTCGTCATTAATTTTAATAGGTTGATTAGGGATGATTTTAGAGTAGATTTTGAGGAGATTTACTAGTTTTTGAGTCCTATTTAGTTACCATATAGGTTAGGAGTAATTCTAGAAGGTTTAGGATTGTTTTTCAAGTTTTATGGGCACTATAAAATAGGCTTAGTGGTGTAATCCGAAAATCAGCTTTTGATTAATTAAATTGAAGAGTTTTCTCTTTATTTTCTGGTGGATTCCAGTTATATTTCTGGTGGATTCCAGTTATTGTGTTTTAGGGTTCTTCGCTTGAAGAATTCTTGTGTTTAGTGCGCTAAACACGAATCTATCGCGCTTCCGTGCTGCGTCAATACTCCCTCCGTCCCTATAAAAGCTTCACTAATTACTCAAAATAGCGTCCCGTTAGAAGCTTCACCTTTCCTTTTTTGGCAAAGAATCTTTACTATTTCCTCCACTCATTCTCTCTCCTAATTCACTATTACACTCACAGCACTTTTCAAATTTACTATTTCCTCCACTAATTCTCTCTCCTATTTTCAAATTACGCTCGCAACATTTTTTTTCCCACCCATTTTCATAATTTGCGTGCCCACCCAAAAAGATGAAGCACTTATTGGGCCGAAGGGAGTATTTTACTTGTTTGTATACTGTTTGTACTGTGATAAAGTTGCACTAAAATGATTTACTTATCTATAAACACGACACTTATTTTGGAAAGTAGAAAAAAAATGTGATATTTATTATGAGGACGAGAGAGTGATAGGATTTCCCATGTCCCACCATCATCCTTTTTAACTTTTTCTTTGGTCTTCAATTAAACCTTAAAAAGAAATTGATTCATTAAGAAAAAGAACTGTTAGGATTGAACCTTGTCTAGGCATTAAGAGACATTCAGTCTTGTCGATATTAGGCGCAAAGCCTTATTTTTCCTAGTATTTTGTTTTACTTGCACAAGGAATTTGCAAGAATTCACATAACCATCATTTAACCTAATTGGATTTCTTCATTAATAATTAACCATAAAATGAGGAGGTATTGATACTTGCTTGTCTAGTTTATGTTGGAAATAGAAGTTTGGCATTGTCTTGGCTGAAATAGTGACACCATATGCCATCTCATGTTAATTCTAGAGGTTTTAGAGATAACTTAGGTATCTACAACTTGACCGGTTGTCGACCGAAGGGCAGATTTATTTTTCTTTTCTTTTCTTATCTTTTTTTTTTTATCTTATTGAAACCAATGTGCTGTCCAGTCATCTTTAAATACTCACTAATCCGGATTTGAGTCATGTACGACCACATGCTTTATGTAAAGGGCTGAGTTAATAGGCGGAAAACTAAGTGTTGTGCTTAGAAGAAAACATGTACTCCATTGTCCCATAACGAAGTCACTAAAATTGAATGTGCCGGATTAAGTGAAAAGTAAGGTGTTGTGAATATGAAAAGTAAATTAGAATAGAGAAAGTGGGGTACGAAAAAGTAAGTGGATTGTTATTTTAAGTGTGGTAATTATTGATATTTTGGGATAATAACATCTGTTAGGGACGCCCAAAGGAAAAAGAGGTAAGATTTATTATGGGACGGAGGGAGTATAAAGAAAGAGGTATGGGGCTCCATGAGGAACAAGTTAAGGTTTAGAAAAAAAGGGTCTCTCAGAGCTTTAATGAAGTCACTATACATTGACAAAGAAAATTAATTTCTACAAGGAACAGAAAAATTATTTTCCACTTTCCATTAAAATTGTTTCTCACTGCATTGACACAGGCTTTTAGCTGAAAGAACAGAGAAGAAAATAAAATAAAAAAGGGAGCAAAGGAACAAGATTACTTATTAAATCAAGTTCCTTTTTTTTTTTGCTTTGACAAGTCTTCCTAGCCTCCTACCCATTCCTAAACATACTTCTAGAATAGCTTCTTTCACTGCAGCAGTGATGGATCTCACCATACTTCATCTCATCCCCTTTCTCTTTTCTTCATACCATCTGTCAGTAACAATGTCAATTGGTTAGGCACTGAGACTATTGTGACTGAAAAAAAAAAAAAATACATAATTAATTCTTTTGTTATTGATGAATATAACTCAACCGATTTTGTTGCAATTGAGAACCAGATTCAGAGTAGTGGTGGTAGAAGCCAAAGTCATCTTGAAATGTTGATTTTCTCTGCAACATAATTTCAAGAATAAATAATGATATTGAACATTAAAACATTGTATTCCATTTACTTGAGTTAACAAAGAATCCCTTTAGGCTTATTAAAAACTTAAGTACCTCAAAATGGGTAGTAGAATATCCCTGTGAAAAATCTACCATATCCTCCATCGAACCTTGGTTGTTGGTTAGTGTTACAGTATTCTGTTAACAAGAAAACAATGATGGTTGACAATCAAATTGATTTGGGGGGAGGGGGGGGGGGGGGAGGGGAATGATTTTTTTTAAAAAAAAAAACTTACATTGGGGAAGTTGAAAAATGGGGAGCTAGCAGTGTCATCAAGGAAAGAAGGCAAATCTTGAGGCTTTCGACGTCGATTTTCTTTGGTATTTTGCTTCTTCACTCCTTTGTTACTCAACAATGTGGTGGCAATGGCATCAACTGGTTCTTGATGTTGGCACAAGTAAGAAACATTATTAGGGTTGCTATAAACATGTTCATCTTCTTGAAAAAGTGGAGGCCCAGAAGATGCATCAGACACCATTGATAAGTCCTCTTCTTCATCTTCATCCTCTGTATTAATAAAGTCACCACCACACCTTTGATCAATAAAGTGGGCATTATTCCCTCTTGGTGATGGAATTGGATATGGAGATAAAAAAGATTGTTCCAAGTATAAAGTCCATCCAGACTCACACCCACTACTACATTCTTGATCTTCCATCTTCTTCTTTTTTTTAATCTGATTTGATTTCTGAATGAAATCCTAATATGGGTTCACTCACTCTTATACTAGTAGTATAACAAGAGTGTGTGTGTGTGTGGGTGTGGGTGTGTGAGTGTGTGATGGTGGTGGCCCGGTGGGAGGGGGGAAAGAACAAGGGAGACTCAAACCCAAATCCTAGACTTGATTTGTCCTGATGTACAGCCTTTTGGTTTGGTTTTTTTTTTTTTTTTGTGTGCGTGAGATATGAATGAGAAAGTGCCAGTTGGGGCTGGTTTTTATGTAGGGGGGTGTCTCCTTCTTTGTGTAAAGCTCATTAATGTGTGTTTGTTTGTGTGTGTGTGTGTGTGTGTGTAAGAAGAGTAATATTTTGTAGGTGGGGGATGGAGGGCAATTGGTCAGTTCACATGCTGGACAGCAGGCTACCGGTGTATTCTTCACTAAAACAGTGTACACGTCCTTTCTTTTCCCTCAGTTTATGATGTAAACGCAGCGGAATAGTAACCAAGGCCTGATCGAAATCAAAACCTTCTGCAAGGAATCGCAATTCCCAAGATAACAAGAATTTTCTAAGAAATCCTTCTGCAAGCCAATAAAATTGACCAAGAGTTTTGCAAGAGCAAAATATGAATTTAATTGATAAAAAGACTAATTTTCGGAATTACAATGAAGGCCTATCTTATAGTGCCCAGAAAACTTGAAAAAGACTCCTAAACCTTCTAAAATTAATCCTAACCTATATAGTAACCTAATAGGACTTAAAAACTAGTAAATATATTGAAAATCTATTCTAAATCTACCTATAATCAACCAATTAAAATTAAATCCGAAAATACAAATGAAATAATAAAAGATACAAAAACAATAAACGTCCCAATTTACATCATACACCACCACTTCAAAAGAACTCGTCCCCGAGTTCTCATCCAACGTTTGGAAGCTGCCATCCCATTTAAAAAGATATTTCGAATAAATCTTTTTTTTAAGCATACATTGACGTACGATGATCTCTTCTGTATATAAAATTATTCCATCAATCCCATCCTCCTTGTGTTGATTTTCCTCCCCTTCCTTCCCTTGATCAACAATGATCAATAAATCTTCAAAAATAATTTCTTTCTTGTTGTGAAAAACACCCAAATTTTCATAAAAAATTGGGGTTTTTGAACAATCAATACCAACCTCTTCTTTCTCCTTGAATTCAACTAGGACATTATCAGGGACTATAATATTTGAAGTAATAATATCACCACAAACCTGAACAATGCTCAAATCTTCTTTGAACTCACAAATAACCTCCTCATCAAAAGCTTCTTCTTGAGTAGGAAATTCTTCAATAGACAACTCACCATTAAAGACCAGAATATCCGCCTAATCTTGGGTCGTTGATCTTGAGGAGGCACTGCCCTGGCATCCCCTTCAACATTATCCGAAGGATCCCCGCCTATCGGATCACCACGGTGGAGATTTTCCCGTGAGGACAGTGATTTCGTGGGTTGACACCATCTCCACCTACACGCAATCAGGCAGAAAAGTTTGCCATGAGTTAGGTTATCTTTGTCGATCTTGGCCGCTGCTCTGTGCTCTCTAGCCTCTTGATCCAAACGGTCCATACGTTCCCTAGTTGCTTGATCCTGACGCTCCATACGCTCCAAGATTGCGGTAAGAATGGTTAGGTTGTCTCCGTTGTCTCCACCGGAATTGGCCATCGTCCAAGGATCTCGCCTTTTCTGATACCAACTGATGTAAAGCAACGGAATAGTAACCAAGGCCTGATCGAAATCAAAACCTTCTGCAAGGAATCGCAATTCCCAAGATAACAAGAATTTTCTAAGAAATCCTTCTGCAAGCCAATAAAATTGACCAAGAGTTTTGCAAGAGCAAAATATGAATTTAATTGATCAAAAGACTAATTTTCGGAATTACAATGAAGGCCTATCTTATAGTGCCCAGAAAACTTGAAAAAGACTCCTAAACCTTCTAAAATTAATCCTAACCTATATAGTAACCTAATAGGACTTAAAAACTAGTAAATATATTGAAAATCTATTCTAAATCTACCTATAATCAACCAATTAAAATTAAATCCGAAAATACAAATGAAATAATAAAAGATACAAAAACAATAAACGTCCCAATTTACATCATAAGGCAAACACCAATGATGAGAATCCCGACAAAATCAACCAATTAAGGAAGATCTTTTATTATTTCATTTGTATTTTCGGATTTAATTTTAATTGGTTGATTATAGGTAGATTTAGAATAGATTTTCAATATATTTACTAGTTTTTAAGTCCTATTAGGTTACTATATAGGTTAGGATTAATTTTAGAAGGTTTAGGAGTCTTTTTCAAGTTTTCTGGGCACTATAAGATAGGCCTTCATTGTAATTCCGAAAATTAGTCTTTTTATCAATTAAATTCATATTTTGCTGTTGCAAAACTCTTGGTCAATTTTATTGGCTTGCAGAAGGATTTCTTAGGAAATTCTTGTTATCTTGGGAATTGCGATTCCTTGCAGAAGGTTTTGATTTCGATCAGGCCTTGGTTACTATTCCGCTGCGTTTACATCGCTGGTATCGAAAAGGCGAGATCCTTGGACGATGGCCAATTCCGTGGAGACAACGGAGACAACCTAACCATTCTTACCGCAATCTTGGAGCTGCATGGAGCGTCGGGATCAAGCAACTAGTGGAACGTATGGACCGCTGGATCAAGAGGCTAGAGAGCACAGAGCACCTCAAGATCGACAAAGCATACGGAACTCTCATGGCGGCTTCTGGTCGGATTGCGTGTAGGTGGAGATGGTGTCAACCCACGAAATCGGGCCTGTCCTCACGGGAAAATCTCCACCGTGGTGATCCGATAGGCGGGGATACTTCGGATAATGTTGAAGGGGAGGCGTGGCTGCTCTCCTCAAGATCAACGACCCAAGATTAGGGCGGATATTCCTGGGTCTTTAATGGTGAGTTGTCTATTGAAGAATTTCCTACTCAAGAAGAAGCTTTTGATGAGGAGGTTATTTGTGAGTTCAAAGAAGATTTGAGCATTGTTCGTGTGCTTGTGGTGATATTATTACTTCAAATATTATAGTCCCTGATAATGTCCTAGTTGAATTCAAGGAAAAAGAAGAGGTTGGTATTGATTGTTCAAAAACCCCAATTTTTTATGAAAATTTGGGTGTTTTTCACAACAAGAAAGAAATTATTTTTGAAGATTTATTGATCATTGTTGATCAAGGGAAGGAAGGGGAGGAAAATCAACACAAGGAGGATGGGATTGATGGAATAATTTTATATACAGAAGAGATCATCTTACGTCAATGTATGCTTAAAAAAAAGATTTATTCGAAATATCTTTTTAAATGGGATGGCAGCTTCCAAACGTTGGATGAGAACTCGGGGACGAGTTCTTTTGAAGTGGTGGTGTATGATGTAAATTGGGACGTTTATTGTTTTTGTATCTTTTATTATTTCATTTGTATTTTCGGATTTAATTTTAATTGGTTGATTATAGGTTTATGGACACATATCCCCCTTACCCCTAGCTTGTCGGTACAGGGATCGGGACTGTTCCTGCGAGCTCTCCCTTCAGTGCTGTAATGAGCGGTCATGAGGTTGTTTATGTTACTCTCCTTCCATTATACACGGTAGAGATTGATTTGGCGAATTGTGGTCCCATTAAGCTCAAAATCATCTCATTCATCGAACACGAAGACAAGCTGATGTGGCGAATTTCGCACCGCTCGCAAGAGCGATTGTGCGCATGAGTGATGCCAAATCCCCCTGTCAGCGCTTTGCTCAAATCAGTTTTGAGGTTATTTAGAGGGAGCTGGTTCAGGATTTTTGTTCAGGTCTAACATTATCATGAATTTAGATTCAAAGGTTTGACTTTTTTACTTACAGGTTTACTTAGTGGTTGACCAAACTGGAACAAAAGGAGGGAGGGCAGATTGGATATCCACCTTAGAGCTATACTCCTCAATTCCAGCTTATAAACAATTGTACTCCATTGTCTACACAGTTATAAAATTTTGCTAGTACACTTTTCTTTTTTAAAATGTGATAATTATTTTGAAAAACACCAAAAAGAAAATCGTAATATATATTTTGAGATTGAATAAAGGTGGTACAGTAAGTACCATGGGCAGGTTCGCGCGATTATTTCGATTTCAATGATCCACAATCGGGTATTTTATTGTAAGAGTAATTTGATACATCTCGCTGCTGCCAAGTTTGATCGAATGTATCTATTAAAGGATGCAGAATTGTTCCCAGAGATTGGAATTATCACCCTTCTTCTTCTGCAGTTGACTGTTAATTTCATTGACTTCACATGTGCTCTCTCTCTCTCACACACACACATAAGTATGCAGGTCAGGTACCAAAGTGACCTTGGCCCAGTGGTATGTTGGTGACTTCCCGAAGGAGGACACGGCTCGATTCCCCTGCTGGCGACTTTTTGTGGTTCATTCATACCGCGTTTCCAGGCTCTTTGGCACATCCGCAGTAGGACAAGAAGATTGGCGCAGTATCCTCATTGTGGGAAGTTCGAATCTTGGCAGAGCAAATTTGAGCGATCAATTGGTGTTGTAAGAGTGTCTCGCGGGAGCAAAGATGAGCCATAATTGGTGATGTAAGAGTGATGTAAATGTCTTGTAGGAGGGCTCCAGCTCCTGGAGTATAAGGTGGTACGCCATGCCGCATGCGCACATCCCGCGATTTACCTCCGCCAGATACCGGCGACCTGCGCAGTGCTCGTGACAGATTAGTCTGCGAAACCGAACCCGAGTACAAAAAAAAAAAAAAAAAAAAATATGCAGGTCAGGTGTACATATTTGTGTGTACGGGTGGGAATTTCCACCAGAAATTTACACCTACACACATGTATCCACGTGCACCACCTCTCTCCAATCTAAAATGCTTTTCATTTCTTCAACTTTCTACATTTTGTCACTTAGTCTTTGTATATTTATTAAAAAGTAAAACTAGTCTTATCTGAGATTTGGAATCGCTCCAGGCAGCTGCACCGTTAACAGTAAGCGATATGGATTTTGCTTTGCTTTGAATTAGGCTTTGGTTTCTTCCCAGTCAAAGATTTTTTGACCTCTCTCATGTGCTACACTGCTTCCTTGTTAGGTTTTCTTGGATCACTCCTTCTAAATTAATTTAAATAATGTTGAAAAAACAGTTCAAATGCGGGATCTGATACCACCTCATTCTTTTTTGGGTCGGGACCATAAAAGTGCAGATAATTCCTTCTCGCAAGGAGCTAATGCCGCCGTAGCTGCCAATTTTAATAACCTATCATCTCTTCAAATTCGCAACACGGTGAAATTGTGGGTCGTTGTGCTTGAACATTATCAACAATGATGTGTTAGCGCCCGTGGCATAGATTTGCCACAACCCTTTGTTGATGAGCGGGCGACTGACCGTGTTTGTGTTTAGGGACAATTTGTGGGTTCCTCATTGGTCGTTAAGATTGTAACCATATATCCACCAATAGAGGTTATTGTAACATTATTTGGGCGATTGGTCCTATCAAACGGCTACACTGTTGCCTTTGTTGCGGGATAAAAATATTACAACCCAATGTAAAAGCATACAATGTAATCTTAAAAAAATGTGAAAATCTCTTGTAAAACGTGTTCTATGCTGTCTGAGCGTAGAACGTGTTTTTAAATAGGCGCGGTGGCATATTTATAAATAAATAGAACTTCTCAAAATGTGCGGTGATATTTTTGTAAATAATTGAAACTTATAAGAGGAAGTTTTCTACACAACAACAGGCACATTTTAACATTGTAAATAATTGAAACTCACCTGGCACTTTTTGATACTGCAGAAGGCACTTCTGAATACTACAAGAGACATATTTTAACACTACAACAGGCATGTGTTTTTTAATTCACTTTGACACTTTTCAATATTACAAATGGACATTTTTCAATACTACAAGAGACACTTTTTGATACTGTAGAAGGCAGTTTTCAATACTACAAAAGGCATTTTTTGACACTACAACAGGCATATGTTTTTTAATTCACTTGACACTTTTCAATATTACAACAGGCATTTTTGAATACTACAAGAGGCACTTTTCAATACTACAACAGACACTTTTTAACACTACAATAGGCACTATTTTTCAACAATATCACCGCATTATTTAACATTATAACCGATTTAAATGTGTTTATTAGTGTCATAATAGACCAGGCACTTTGTTTAAATTGCACCAGGCACTTTATTGTACTAGAAAAGACACTTTCGCAAAACAGATTCTAGGATAGTTTATCCTAGAACTAGTTTCACACAAGAACAACTCTAAAAAAATTGAAAAATTTACAAAAAAAAAAAAAAAATTACATTAGTTATTAATGTTTTACATACTCCCTCCGTCCCGATAAATGCTTCACCATTTTGGCTCGGCACATAAATTAAGGGTGGAGAAAAATATTGTGAGTGTAATAGTAAAATAGGAGAGAGAATGAGTGGAGAAAATAGTAAATTTGAAAAATGTTGTGAGTATAATAGTAAAATAGGAGAGAGAATGAGTTGTGGAATAATAAAGATTCTTTGCCATTTTAGAAAAGGTGAAGCTTCTAACGGGACGCCCTTTTAGGAAATTAATGAAGCTTTTATTGAAATGGAGGGAGTATACTACTAAATATTTTATATTATATTTTATTGGAATGGAGAGAGTATACTACTTTCCCTTTTTGTCCGTCCCAGACTAAGAGTCTCATTCCATAAATGACAAATTTTGAACATTATTTTGGACATTTATACCCTTATAATATAAATATATTTACAAAAAATGCATTCATTATATGTTCTTATAATGTTAACATATTTACAAAAAAAAAACAATCAAAAAGAGGTTTTATCATAAATGTTTTAACCTTTACATTATCATTTCATCTAATCTTCTACCCACTTGCAATTCTTTATTCATTTTTTTAAAAATTTCTTAAAGAGCGTGAAATACTATCCTAGGACCCTTGAAGTGGGTCGGAAGTAGTATGTCTTTTTACATTTAATTGTCTAAATTTTCATTGTTGCAGCAAAAACAGAGCTATGGCAGTTAGAAGTCCGCCATAATCAAATGTGATGATTAAAAAAAATTTGTATCAGCCCAAATTCAGCGACATGTTGTATCCTGTATGTTTGAATAGCCTGAAAAAGATGAACAAACACGTAAACTAAGACGGGACTTCACCGGCGAATGCCCTCCGGCGTGAGAATAAGTTTTTGTGTATTTGACAGCAAATCAATTTACAATAGTTTAGATTCAAAAGATGTGTTACCAAAACATGTGAATTATTACTTGTATTTATAGTTGTAAAATGTGTTAGACAAAATCTATACAATCGAGCACAAATGAGAAAAGAATTACAATGAATTGAAATATAATATACAACATAAAAATAATAAAGAGAAAATCGTAAATTCATTGTCTTGAGTTTGCTTGAATCCGTGTCGTAACCTCCTTGAATCGTCATCTTGAATTTGCTTGAATCCGAGTCTTGTGTGACACACTCTCCTTAAGACTAATTCGCCCCCTCACTACGAGTGCTCGAGGTCTTCAATGGACGTTAGTCTCCCAGGATAAAACGGATGAACCGAAACAACTTTGCACTTAAAGTTTTCCGGCGAATTTCCCTATGCTTGGACAAAATCACCATGGATATTTCTCTAGGAGGCCAAAGGAAGAAGATAACAAATTGCAAGAGGGATGGTGGAAAGATTGATGAAAAACATTCTAGTTTCTTGTTGTGGGTAACTCTCCTCTAGCTCCACCAAAAGTTCTAGGATTTTATATGAATGTCCTTTCAATTTGTAACCCCAAGACTCTTGGTATGTATCCAATTAATCCCTTAATAATTTGGATTTATGGAACATCATCAATATCCAGTTAAATAATTTGGATTTATGGAACATCAATATTTTGATGAAGTTTCAAAAGTTACACTTTCAACCCACCAACTTTGAGCTATCATATCTTTCTTATCCAATACCAAATTGGACATCTAGATATTTCATTTTCATGTTCTCACAACATGGAACATGAACTCACAATAATCTTTGTCAAACGACAAACGATTTATGTAAGGAAAATACACAATTTCCTTCACATATAACGAATTTTTCCAACAATCCCCCACATGAAGGAAATTAATGACGAGTTTGGTGATAGAGTCCGACAGACGAAAACTTGCATACGATAGGTGTGGGAATGCCCATTGAACCTTCGCTCGTACAAGCATATTTACTCTACTCGCAAGTCGGTAGACGCGATGTCCTTGAACCGTTATGCTTTTTGTGTAGCCGATCATATACTTGACACAAGTAACGTCCTAACATAGTTCAATTCTCATAGCTATGTTCATTCATGGCCCTGAACATTTTGCCTGGTTCTGTGAGAGGGTCTAAGAATTGAGCCTCACACAATTCTCCTCGAAGCGGCCCCACTTCTCTCTCACATATGTGATTTCTTAAAGGTAACCCGTATTACCCCGCTCGAATTTTCGACGCGTAAGAATCATTAAAAGTCATAAGCTTATCCTTGTCCTTTCGGGATGTCACTAATAGGAATGGACTTGGGGTTGATTCCCCCACAGTGACGCTACAAGTCTTTTAACAGTTAGGTTGTCCCATTGAATCTAGTTCTTGGGATCTCCAGTCATCTAGATTGAGTTTTCCGCTGTGTTTAACTTTTAAGAGGCTTACGTCTCATTCCCCTCATCGAACTTTCAACTAACTCTATATTTAACTCTTTGGTTAACGGATCCGTTTATCATTTGACTTCACATCGTCAAATTAGTTGAGAGTAGTTGTTTAATGGTATTATGTCTTAGACATAAATGTCTAGACTACCATTACACACATTGCTATATGTCATGTCAATCATAAATTGACTTTAGCAATATAACATCTTGCTAACACAAGCTTTATCCATAGAACAAGTGTTAACACAAATTCATTCTAGTGATTTTCTATTGATCCTATCAAATTTATCAAGAATATCCGTCTAATGACTTGTTTAACAACGAGTCCATTAGTTTTCCTTGAATTTGAATCAAAGGATCAAATTGACTAGAATTTTTCTTAGTTAACATATCGTATTTTGGATTTAATTAACAAAGTGATGTAGTCACTCTTGTTTAAATCCACACAATCAAACCTTTGATGTCATTACCTTTGTACTTGTCTCAAGTCATACAATGACTTTACAAACTAGCACATTTTCTTCTAGGTTCCATTTCTTGAACCGTTCCAACACTTTGATATATTTCTTTCAAAATATCATATATTCACTTCCATGAATTTGACATCAATACTTGGTTTCCATTTATTTTATTTTCTTTTGATTTTTATATATATTCAAACTTATTGAATCATATATAACAAACCAATATGCACAATTGTTATGAACATAACTCTTGAAACATAATCCACCATTTAGTAATCAAATTCAATTTCTTTGGTAATTGGACTTGCTACTTTGCGAAACACCCCCACATTAACAAGTGTACGTAGGCCTACGTTTCCATACTTCATATGGACATCTCATTGTTTTCTTGGGGAAACCTCTCCAAAAAGTAATTATTTTCCAAAGTATACTCACCCCCACATTTTCGGAGTAGTCCCAAAATTAGCTATAATGCCAATTTTCATTATTAACACCATTCGATCATGATGTACATTGTGGACACTTTGTTTCATTCCTCATGTACAACAAACCCCCCGGGTTGTTCTATGTAAATTTTCTCTTCTAAATCGACATTTAGAAATATTATTTACATCCATTTGATGTATTTCAAATTTCGCTATGCAAAGAATTGCAAATACAAATCTTTATTCTCGTGATGAGAGAATAAGTATAAAAGTAATCAAGGTCTTTATTTTTCTTGTAATCCTCAATTACAAGTCTAGCCTTGTACTCATTGATTGTTCCATCGGTCTTCATTTCCTTTTAAAAATTCACTTATATGCTAGTGATTTACTACTCGGAGGTAAATCCACTAGTTTCCAAGTGTGATTTTCCAAGATGGAATCAATCTCACATATAATAGCCTCTTTTCACAAAGATCATTCAAAAGAGTTCAATACCTCTTTATAACTTTGTGATTTACATTCTAGAATGTAGGCTAGAAAATTTAGGCCATAAAATTTTCTCATCCTACCTCTTTTGCTATGTTGAGGTCCAACCTCTTCTTCGCTATTTCATCATGATGAGTTTCTTCTTCTTCTATTGAATCATGTATTCGTTTAGATGAGTTTGCCTCATCTCTTGATGTACACGGAAACATATTCTCAAAGAAAGAGACGTTTCATGATTCCATTATAGTATTTTATGCGCATACATTGAATCTTGGATTCATACACATGAATTCTATAAGAAGTACTACTATTTTATGCATACCCTACAAATATGCCACTAGTAGTCTTTAGTCCAATTTATACACAAACTCCACTTATTTGTGTTTTATCACTATTTCTTTAGTAAGTTGGTTTACAACTTTTCCTTTTAAAGAGATAAGACTCATCATTTTGCTTTTTAACAAGCAATGATAAAGGTAATAGATTACATATTACCACCATGTGTTTGAATCATCTTCACATTATAACCATCACTATGATTATTTAATTCAAAACACATTTTACATCTTAATTGAATTTCTTTTTGAATGGGGGCATATATCCAATTAACGAGACTTATTCTCATTATTGATTACTACCTCAACTCACCGATTAATTCAATTTCCATTTTATTCATTCACATAATGAATATTATGATTGATGACATCTACAAAAGATTGTCTCTTAAACCACAAGGTATATGTTTGACTTTTCAAACAAGTTTGACCAACTTTGTCTTTGCCTTGAGCATTTCAATATGCTCCATCACATTTTGCTTTCGCCATAAAAGTGTTAGAAAGTTCTTCTCCGAATCTCTATTCTCTTTTCCAACACAATACGAATAGCAAGCACCTTAACATTCATTTTACTCATTAATATTTAAGGTGATTCTTGAAATCTTTTCAAGTAGGAAGCAATTTCTCAATTATTGTCATCACTTGAGAATTTCACTCAACACCATCCATTCTACATGGTTTTTCATGGAAGACTATTTCCACTTCTTCCATATGATTTTTTTTTTTTATTTCATTTATGGAGTCCACTATTTAAAATCAAGAAAGCGGATTACGATGATTTTCAATGTACCCGCATTCTCGATTTTATATTTGTAGTTCAACGACTCTCACAAATGTTTTGCCATTTTCTTGATACTATACACATTTTATAATGAATTCGACAATTCATTAAGTATATAGTTTCGATAAAGAAAATTCACATGCTTCAACCGCACTCACGGCTTGAACATCCATCACATTTTCACCCAACTTTGTAGGATCTTCCAAAAGAAACCTCTCTAAGTTCAAGGTGCTCAAGTAGAACATATTTTGTTGCCATCACTTAAAGTCAAGGCCAACAAAATTTTCTAACTTCTCACTATGGTGATCCGATATATTTGGAACAACCACATTCCATTAGAGATTTGTCTCTACACAAACCAACCATTGGCTTAAATTTTTAACAATTATAACCTTGTTGTTAAAAATATAACTCTCTAAATTAATTAGAGAATTAACTCCAAGAATAAATTGCTAATTTAATAGGAGAATTAACACAATTTATTTCTTATAACCACTCATATTTATAAACCTCTAAATTCCTTAATGGAATTATAATTGAAGGTTAATTATTCCAAAACTTTAAAGGTCTCATCTTGGAGCACCTCTAAATTAGAGAAAAATCACATTCTCATTTACAAAATACACAATTTCTTTTAGAAGTTTTCATTCTAAATATTTTGTGTTATTTGTCATCATCACCAACAATAAGATTTAACAACTTCCTTCAAGAAGTCTTATTGTTTTTATCTTTATGACATTAGTCACATATTCTCCCAATAGGTTTTAACAACTTCTTTCAAGAAGCCCTATGGTTTTTGTTCTTGTAACATTTTTCAATGTTCACAACAATGAAATTTAACAACTTCTTTCAAGAAGCTCCATTTTTATTTTTGTGACTTTTATCACTATTGACACTAATAGAATTTAACAACTCCGTTCAAGAAGTCCTATCATCTTTGTCAATAGATTATTGAAAATATGCAACGTTAAAGAAATACATCTTTCAACGTTCATCTTCTCAACTTAGTTCAACGAACTTTTCGTTAACGTTAAAGATTACTTCTTTACCCGTTAATTTTCTCAACTTAGTTTCAACGAACTTTTCATTTATAAAATGCAACGTTAAAGACTAAATCTTTACCCGTTCATTTTCTCAACATAGTTCCAATGAACTATTCATTTCACAATATGATTCTTGTGAACCATAAGAACGTTAAAGATGACATCTTTAACCGTTCATTTCCTCAATTTAGTTCAAACGAACTTTCAATTTTTTTTTCTCACTATGATTTCCATGAACCATAAGAGATCCATCATCTATTGTATAAACACTAGAAGTGGCATCACCACAACTATTTTACACAATCGTTTCAACATCCTCGATGTTCATCCGTTAATTCACTATAAGTTGAAGTAATTAATTTAGCCTTAAAAACTGTTCTGTTCTGGAATTTTTATCTCCATCTTCACATAATAACTTTCCGATCCCACCGTCCAGAATATTCTTCTATGAGTCAGGAACATGCCCACCAAATTTGAGCTCGATCCAACGGTTAACGAACCGGGAAATAGAATTTTTCCACAGATGGTCATAGAAAATCTGTGCTGGAAATTTGCTTCTTTTCCATCAATTTCCCGTCTCTTTTTGCCATCTCTTTACATCTTTTCTCTTGTGATCATTGATCCACCGGATTTTTCAAATCTGTAATTCTTTCTCAAATAGGAGAGTTAGTCTGAAGATTGTTAGACAAAATCTATACGATCGAGCATAAATGAGAAAAGAATTACAATGAATTGAAATATAATATACAACATAAAAATAATAAAGAGAAAACCGTAAATTCATTGTCTTGAGTTTGCTTGAATCCGTGCCGTAACCTCCTTGAATCGTCATCTTGAATTTGCTTGAATCCGAGTCTTGTGTGACACACTCTCCTTAAGACTAATTCGCCCCCTCACTACGAGTGCTCGAGGTCTTCAATGGACGTTAGTCTCCCAGGATAAAACGGATGAACCGAAACAACTTTGCACTTAATGTTTTCCGGCAAATTTCCCTATGCTTGGACAAAATCACCATGGATATTTCTCTAGGAGGCCAAAGGAAGAAGATAACAAATTGCAAGAGGGAGGGTGAAAAGATTGATGAAAAACATTCTAGTTTCTTGTTGTGGGTAACTCTCCTCTAGCTCCACCAAAAGTCCTAGGATTTTATATGAATGTCCTTTCAATTTGTAACCCCAAGACTCTTGGTATGTATCCAATTAATCCCTTAATAATTTGGATTTATGGAACATCATCAATATCCAATTAATTCATTAATAATTTGGATTTATGGAACATCAATATTTTGATGAAGTTTCAAAAGTTACACTTTCAACCCACCAACTTTGAGCTATCATATCTTTCTTATCCAATACCAAATTGGACATCTAGATATTTCATTTTCATGTTCTCACAACATGGAACATGAACCCACAATAATCTTTTTCAAACGACAAACGATTTATGTAAGGAAAATACACAATTTCCTTCACATATAACGAATTTTTCCAATAATCCCCCACATGAAGGAAATTAATGACGAGTTTGATGATAGAGTCCTAGACGAAAACTTGCATACGATAGGTGTGGGAATGCCCATTGAACCTTCGCTCGTACAAGCATATTTACTCTACTCGCAAGTCGGTAGACGCGATGTCCTTGAACCGTTATGCTTTTTGTGTAGCCGATCATATACTTGACACAAGTAACGTCCTAACATAGTTCAATTCTCATAGCTATGTTCATTCACGGCCCCGAACATTTTGCCTCGGTTCGTGAGAGGGTCTAAGAATCGAGCCTCACACAATTCTCCTCGAAGCGGCCCCACTTCTCTCTCACATAGGTGATTTCTTAAAGGTAACTCCGTATTACCCCGCTCGAATTTTCGACGCGTAAGAATCATTAAAAGTCATAAGCTTATCCTTGTCCTTTCGGGATGTCACTAATAGGAATGGACTTGGGGTTGATTCCCCACACAAGTTGACGCTACAAGTCTTTTAATAGTTAGGTTGTCCCATTGAATCTAGTTCTTGGGATCTCCAGTCATCTAGATTGGGTTTTCCGCTGTGTTTAACTTTTAAGAGGCTTACGTCTCATTCCCCTCATCGAACTTTCAACTAACTCTCTATTTAACTCTTTGGTTAACGGATCCGTTTATCATTTGACTTCACATCGTCAAATTAGTTGAGAGTAGTTGTTTAATGGTATTATGTCTTAGACATAAATGTCTAGACTACCATTACACACATTTCTATATGTCATGTCAGTCATAAATTGACTTTAGCAATATAACATCTTGCTAACACAAGCTTTATCCATAGAACAAGTGTTAACACAAATTCATTCTAGTGATTTTCTATTGATCCTATCAAATTTATCAAGAATATCCGTCTAATGACTTGTTTAACAACGAGTCCATTAGTTTTCCTTGAATTTGAATCAACGGATCAAATTGACTAGAATTTTTCTTAGTTAACATATCGTATTTTGGATTTAATTAACAAAGTGATGTAGTCACTCTTGTTTAAATCCACACAATCAAACCTTTGATGTCATTACCTTTGTACTTGTCTCAAGTCATACAATGACTTTACAAACTAGCACATTTTCTTCTATGTTCCATTTCTTGAACCATTTCAACACTTTGATATATTTCTTTCAAAGTATCATATATTCACTTCCATGAATTTGACATCAATACTTGGTATCCATTTATTTTATTTTATTTTGATTTTTATATATATTCAAACTTATTGAATCATATATAACAAACCAATATGCACAATTGTTATGAACATAACTCTTGAAACATAATCCACCATTTAGTAATCAAATTCAATTTCTTTGGTAATTGGACTTGCTACTTTGCGAAACACCCCCACATTAACAAGTGTACGTAGGCCTACGTTTCCATACTTCATATGGACATCTCATTGTTTTCTTGGGAAAACCTCTCCAAAAGGTAATTATTTTCCAAAGTATACTCACCCCCACATTTTCGGAGTAGTCCCAAAATTAGCTATAATGCCAATTTTCATTATTAACACCATTCGATCATGATGTACATTGTGGACACTTTGTTTCATTCCTCATGTACAACAAACCCCCCGGGTTGTTCTATGTAAATTTTCTCTTCTAAATCGACATTTAGAAATATTATTTACATTCATTTGATGTATTTCAAATTCTGCTATGCAGCAATTGCAAATACAAATCTTTATTCTCGTGATGAGAGAATAAGTATAAAAGTAATCAAGGTCTTTATTTTTCTTGTAATCCTCAATTACAAGTCTAGCCTTGTACTCATTGATTGTTCCATCGGTCTTCATTTCCTTTTAAAAATTCACTTATATGCTAGTGATTTACTACTCGGAGGTAAATCCACTAGTTTCCAAGTGTGATTTTCCAAGATGGAATCAATCTCACATATAATAGCCTCTTTTCACAAAGATCATTCAAAAGAGTTCAATACCTCTTTATAACTTTGTGATTTACATTCTAGAATGTAGGCTAGAAAATTTAGGCCATAAAATTTTCTCATCCTACCTCTTTTGCTATGTTGAGGTCCAACCTCTTCTTCGCTATTTCATCATGATGAGTTTCTTCTTCTTCTATTGAATCATGTATTCGTTTAGATGAGTTTGCCTCATCTCTTGATGTACACGGAACATATTCTCAAAGAAAGAGACGTTTCATGATTCCATTATAGTATTTTATGCGCATACATTGAATCTTGGATTCATACACATGAATTCTATAAGAAGTACTACTATTTTATGCATACCCTACAAATATGCCACTAGTAGTCTTTAGTCCAATTTATACACAAACTCCACTTATTTGTGTTTTATCACTATTTCTTTAGTAAGTTGGTTTACAACTTTTCCTTTTAAAGAGATAAGACTCATCATTTTGCTTTTTAACAAGCAATGATAAAGGTAATAGATTACATATTACCACCATGTGTTTGAATCATCTTCACATTATAACCATCACTATGATTATTTAATTCAAAACACATTTTACATCTTAATTGAATTTCTTTTTGAATGGGGGCATATATCCAATTAACGAGACTTATTCTCATTATTGATTACTACCTCAACTCACCGATTAATTCAATTTCCATTTTATTCATTCACATAATGAATATTATGATTGATGACATCTACAAAAGATTGTCTCTTAAACCACAAGGTATATGTTTGACTTTTCAAACAAGTTTGACCAACTTTGTCTTTGCCTTGAGCATTTCAATATGCTCCATCACATTTTGCTTTCGCCATAAAAGTGTTAGAAAGTTCTTCTCCGAATCTCTATTCTCTTTTCCAACACAATACGAATAGCAAGCACCTTAACATTCATTTTACTCATTAATGTTTAAGGTGATTCTTGAAATCTTTTCAAGTAGGAAGCAATTTCTCAATTATTGTCATCACTTGAGAATTTCACTCAACACCATCCATTCTACATGGTTTTTCATGGAAGACTATTTCCACTTCTTCCATATGATTTTTTTTTTTATTTCATTTATGGAGTCCACTATTTAAAATCAAGAAAGCGGATTACGATGATTTTCAATGTACCCGCATTCTCGATTTTATATTTGTAGTTCAACGACTCTCACAAATGTTTTGCCATTTTCTTGATACTATACACATTTTATAATGAATCCGACAATTCATTAAGTATATAGTTTCGATAAAGAAAATTCACATGCTTCAACCGCACTCACGGCTTGAACATCCATCACATTTTCACCCAACTTTGTAGGATCTTCCAAAAGAAACCTCTCTAAGTTCAAGGTGCTCAAGTAGAACATATTTTGTTGCCATCACTTAAAGTCAAGGCCAACAAAATTTTCTAACTTCTCACTATGGTGATCCGATATATTTGGAACAACCACATTCCATTAGAGATTTGTCTCTACACAAACCAACCATTGGCTTTAATTTTTAACAATTATAACCTTGTTGTTAAAAATATAACTCTCTAAATTAATTAGAGAATTAACTCCAAGAATAAATTGCTAATTTAATAGGAGAATTAACACAATTTATTTCTTATAACCACTCATATTTATAAACCTCTAAATTCCTTAATGGAATTATAATTGAAGGTTAATTATTCCAAAACTTTAAAGGTCTCATCTTGGAGCACCTCTAAATTAGAGAAAAATCACATTCTCATTTACAAAATACACAATTTCTTTTAGAAGTTTTCATTCTAAATATTTTGTGTTATTTGTCATCATCACCAACAATAAGATTTAACAACTTCCTTCAAGAAGTCTTATTGTTTTTATCTTTATGACATTAGTCACATATTCTCCCAATAGGTTTTAACAATTTCTTTCAAGAAGCCCTATGGTTTTTGTTCTTGTAACATTTTTCAATGTTCACAACAATGGAATTTAACAACTTCTTTCAAGAAGCTCCATTTTTATTTTTGTGACTTTTATCACTATTGACACTAATAGGATTTAACAACTCCGTTCAAGAAGCCCTATCATCTTTGTCAATAGATTATTGAAAATATGCAACGTTAAAGAAATACATCTTTCAACGTTCATCTTCTCAACTTAGTTCAACGAACTTTTCGTTAACGTTAAAGATTACTTCTTTACCCGTTAATTTTCTCAACTTAGTTCCAACAAACTTTTCATTTATAAAATGCAACGTTAAAGACTAAATCTTTACCCGTTCATTTTCTCAACATAGTTCCAATGAACTATTCATTTCACAATATGATTCTTGTGAACCATAAGAACGTTAAAGATGACATCTTTAACCGTTCATTTCCTCAATTTAGTTCAAACGAACTCTCAATTTTTTTTTCTCACTATGATTTCCATGAACCATAAGAGATCCATCATCTATTGTATAAACACTAGAAGTGGCATCACCACAACTATTTTACACAATCGTTTCAACATCCTCGATGTTCATCCGTTAATTCACTATAAGTTGAAGTAATTAATTTAGCCTTAAAAACTGTTCTGTTCTGGAATTTTTATCTCCATCTTCACATAATAACTTTCCGATCCCACCGTCCAGAATATTCTTCTATGAGTCAGGAACATGCCCACCAAATTTGAGCTCGATCCAACGGTTAACGAACCGGAAAATTGAATTTTTCCATAGATGGTCATAGAAAATCTGTGCTGGAAATTTGCTTCTTTTCCATCAATTTTCCGTCTCTTTTGCTATCTCTTTACATCTTTTCTCTTGTGATCATTGATCCACCGGATTTTTCAAATCTGTAATTCTTTCTCGAATAGGAGAGTTAGTCCTAAGATTGTTAGACAAAATCTATACAATCGAGCACAAATGAGAAAAGAATTACAATGAATTGAAATATAATATACAACATAAAAATAATAAAGAGAAAACCGTAAATTCATTGTCTTGAGTTTGCTTGAATCCGTGCCGTAACCTCCTTGAATCGTCATCTTGAATTTGCTTGAATTCGAGTCGTGTGTGACACACTCTCCTTAAGACTAATTCGCCCCCTCACTACGAGTGCTCGAGGTCTTCAATGGACGTTAGTCTCCCAGGATAAAACGGATGAACCAGAACAACTTTGCACTTAAAGTTTTCCGGCGAATTTCCCTATGCTTGGACAAAATCACCATGGATATTTCTCTAGGAGGCCAAAGGAAGAAGATAACAAATTGCAAGAGGGAGGGTGGAAAGATTGATAAAAAAACATTCTAGTTTCTTGTTGTGGGTAACTCTCCTCTAGCTCCACCAAAAGTCCTAGAATTTTATATGAATGTCCTTTTAATTTGTAACCCCAAGACTCTTGGTATGTATCCAATTAATCCCTTAATAATTTGGATTTATGGAACATCATCAATATTCAATTAATCCCTTAATAATTTGGATTTATGGAACATTAATATTTTGATGAAGTTTCAAAGTTACACTTTCAACCCACTAACTTTGAGCTATCATATCTTTCTTATCCAATACCAAATTGGACATCTAGATATTTCATTTTCATGTTCTCACAACATGGAACATGAACCCACAATAATCTTTGTCAAACGACAAACGATTTATGTAAGGAAAATACACAATTTCCTTCACATATAACGAATTTTTCCAACAAAATGTAGAGTCCATCTTTGAATAGAAAGTTGTACGAGAGTAGGGTTATAATCCTAGTGGAATTATAATTTTTCACAATCTTTGTTTGAGTAGCATTAGAATTGCCTTCTATACGTATTCATAGGAGGCATGCTCCTCGACATGTGGTGTTTGTCGACATATGTGAATGCTGAGTAAAAGGTGAGCAAGGGTAGTGAAGCTCATTCCCCTTATCATAATAGAAGCCTGATAGGCACTGGTCGTCATTTGAATATGCCTTGGTCGGCACCTACGTAGGCCTTGGTCGGCACCTACGTAGGTCTTCCTTGGCACCTACGTAGGCATTCCTCGGCACCTACGTAGGCCTTGGTCGGCACCTACGTAGGTATTCCTCGACACCTACGTACACCTTCCTCGGCATCTACATACGCCTTTCTCAGCACCTACATAGGCCTTCCTCGGCACCTACGTAGGCCTTCCTCGGCACCTACGTAGGCCTTCCTGAGCACCTACGTAGGCCTTCCTCGGCACCTACGTAGGCCTTGGTTGACATATATTGATAGTTCTGCCTTAGTCATAGAATCTATCTGATATGTATAGGTCGACATATGTCAATTCTCTGGTCGTCCTAGTCATAGAAATTGATACTTATATCCAGGTCGACATAAGGAATAGACGAGGTGAAAGTGATGATCAGAGATAGGGAAGCCCATTCCCTACGTCATATTTAAGAATTGAGTATATTTTACATTGTGCTCAATCCATTGGGCTTTACTCGTTCTATCGCCCGTGGTCATACTCGGTTTATATTCACTCGACTTTGTTCCTCATGTTCTTTGGTGATTATCCCCGTATCCAGATGGTGATTTGTCATTGAGGTATGAAATGACGAGGAGGTGGTATGTCCCTTCACAGGAGCCATTTTTTGTACGGGGGAGGAGTCCTGTGATGAGGAGGGCTCCTATGCGAGAAAGGACTCATGGGTCTAGCGGGGCTCTATGTCGAGTAGAGGTATTACGGCGACGAGGGTTTTTTTGCCTTGCGGACTAAGTCTTTCTCTCAATTCAACGAGAATTAACCTCACGATCACTTTGATTGTTCAATTGATTTCTCAAGTCTACCTCGTTTCTTGTGTTTCCACGTTCAAGTGTCTTATGACGAGTAAGGACATCTTGGGGGATTTTGCTTGTATCGACCAGCAATGTCATGATAAGGGGGATGTTGGCCAGGAGGAAAATTTTCTCTATTCCCCCGACTACTACGCTTTGTTAAGATGACTTTCCCCTCGAGGAATTTTCGAGTCCTCGTAGGTCTTATAAATTGACCGGGGGAGTGTTCTTGATCCAAGCTGTAGCAAGGCGTTGCAGAGTGTCCGTACGGTGACGTAAGAGAGTTTTCCGATCAATACGTGTAGGGGGGACCTCCGGATTACCCGACTGGCGGCATTCCTCCCCGTCTTACTACCAGCAGGTCTTCCTCGTCGTCGACGACGGGGAAGGGTGGGCAGTACCTCAATTATTGTTGTCCACTAGAACGCAGATTCATTCCTAGTGGGGGCAGTCCATCAATCAATGTTGGAGGAGGTGCCAGTCTCCTATTGGCAAGAGGAATAGCAGTCACATCGTTGTCATGAGTCTCCTCCACAAGAATATTATGGATCGGGAGTGTTGCTAGCGGCTGTGTACTTAACTTCCATTAGGATTAGGAGAACGTAGCGAATTTTTCGGCTCTTGAAAGGTCGAGAAGCTTGATCGTTCCGCTGAATGGAACCAAGGCGATGATGTCAAAAATGTTCGGATCGGCCCAAATTGGCGGCAAGTTGTATCCTGTATGTTTAAATAGTCTGAAAAAGATGAACAAACACGTATTTATAGTTGTAGGATGTAGAGTCCATCTTTGAATAGGAAGTTGTGTGACAGGAGAGTTATAATCCTAGTGTGAATATAACTTCTCACAATCTTTGTTTGAGTAGGATTAGAATTGTCTTCTTTACGTACGCCTATGATGAATGCTACTCGGCAAGATGTGGTGTTAGTCGACATGTGTGAATGCCGAATAAGAGGTGTGAGGGTAGGAGGCTCATTCCCCTTGTTATAATAGAGAAGTCGATAGGCGTTGGTCGTCATTTGAATATGCCTTGGTCGGCGCCTACGTAGGCCTTAGTCGGCACCTACGTAGGTCATCCTCGGCACCTAAGTAGGCCTTACTCGGCACCTACGTAGGCCTTGGTCGGCACCTACGTAGGCCTTACTCGGCACCTACATAGGCCTTGGTCGGCACCTACGTATAGGCATTTCTCGGCACCTACGTAGCCCTTACTTATCACCTACGTAGGCCTTACTCGACACCTACATAGGGCTTGGTTGACATATATTGATATTTCTGTCTTAGTTATAGAATCTCTCTACTATTTAAAGGTCAATATAATTATCTGATCGTTATATTTATAGGAATGGATACTTATGTATTGGTCAACATAAGGAATAGACGAGGTGAAAGTGACGATCATAGGTAGGGAAGTACATTCCGTACGTCGTATTTAAGAATTGAGTATATTTTTAATTGGAATTTGCTCGTTTTGTTGCTCATGATTATATTCGATTTATACCGTTCAAAATGAATTTCCTGTTGATGGGACCGTCAAGAATAATTTGATATTTATGAGATTCATACAAAACTAAATTGATTTTAAAGTGAAAGGATATGGCAAAATCTTGGTGGAGACAAGAACGGTGAGGCGTGTGAATGAGATTGTTTTGGTTCCCATTTCTGTTTTTTTGTTTAATTATAGTTCTCATGTTTTTATATTTATAATTGAAAATTAAAAATGTTCTGAAAAGTAATTATACTAAAATTCGGCAAACCTATAATTTTTTTTTGTAATGCGAAAAAGGGAGTACCCCTAAATTTTATACCAAAATCTTAAAAAAAAAAAAAAAAAACCCTTTTTTTTGTAAGCTAAAAAAAATGGGTTTTGTTTCCCTCGCTAAATTCGACGACGACAACTGTTCTTCGTCCCGCTCTCCCACATTACTGCTTTTACCTGACGACAGCTGTTCTTCGTTCCGCTCTCCCACATTACTCTTTTACCATATCAGGAAGCCAGTCTTCAACTTCAATCTCAGTCTCGTTTCGCCGTGTTTCTTTTTCGGCGGGTCAATTCGTCATAACCTCTCTCTCTCTCCCTCGACGGTAACCCTAATATTTATATCCTTGATTTAGTTGTGGTTTTTGTTGCTTCCTTGAATGACTTCAATCGAGCCACCTGTAAAATTAGTATAGGTTTCGACAAGTGAACAATTCAAATCAATTCAACAAGCCATCGTCATTGATTTCACGGATAAAAGAGTGTCAATGCACGTTGAAAAAAGTGCCAACACGTCTAAAAAAGTGTCGGTGCACGTCTAGAAGAAGAGTGCCGGTGTTAAGGTAAAAAAGTGTAGTATAAAAAATATTCAGTGTAAATAGTGTCGGTGCATGCATTATTAAGTGTTAGTGTAAAAGTATCGGTTTTAGTGTAAAAATATCAATGTAAAGAGTGTCGGTGCATGTATTATTAAGTGCCAGTGTTAGTGTAAAAAAACTGTGAGTGTAATTAGAGTCAGTGCATGTATTATTAAATGTCAATATAAAAAAATCAGTGTTAGTGTAAAAAAGTATCAGTATTAGTGTAAAAAAATTGTCAGTGTAAAAGATTATCAGTGAATGTATTATTAGAGTCAGTGCATGTATTATTAAGTATCATTATAAAAGAGTGTCAGTATAGGGTAAAAAAATGTCAATATTAGTGTAAAAAAATGCTAGCAAAAAAGAGTGTCAGTATATGTATTATTAGGTGTCAGTGTAAAAATCAAAGCCGTCAATTTGGGATCGTCCAGTAGAGATGTCCCGTTCCGCAATACAAATGGGACGGGATGAGATAATATATTCTAATTTCGTATAAAAGTGGGCCTATTTGGGACATCCCGTTTGGGACGCAAGACAAGTGTGGATGGGACGGGACGTCCCCCATTTTTATAATTTTTATTTTTATTTTTTTAACCTCAAAGGTATTTTATCACTTAGTTCTTATTTTTTTTTTCAACTATACATTGTTTTTTGTGTTGATTAAGCTATTTTATGAATTTAAAAAGTTTTTATCTCATTTGATCACAAAAGATTAATCTTATATGTTCAATTTAATGTTTTGGTATCATATAAGTTAGATTTTAGTTTTATAATATTAGCATTTTCTTGTCCCGCAATGTCCTGTATTGCCCCGTGTCCCGAGGCGAGATGAGACGGGATGAAGATTTTCTATCCCACGAATAATTCGGGACGTCCCGTCCCGTGAAATTGCGGGATTTCATAGTTTCGTATCGTTCTGCCCCGTTTTCTTTTCTGATTGACATTCTAGTAAAAATGATTTTTAATTAAAATTAGAAAAAAACTAATTTTTCATAAAACCCACTCAAATTTTATTAATATTAAAAAAACAACAAAGGAAAAGTATAAGGAGAGAGAAATAATGTCTTACCTCAAAATAAAGGGAATTTGCCCCATAAATTCTTTTTGGAACAAATCACTTTTCACTAAGTTTCTCATTATATTAAAATGATCAGGAAGTTCTTTTTACAAGTGAACTTCCAGTTTTGCCCTCACAACATTCTGAAAATATAATACAACATTCTGAAAATATAATACAACATTCTGATTATTTTTGAAAATATATAATACAACATTCTGAAAATATAATACAACACTCTGAATATAATACAACATTCTGAAAATATAATACTACAACATTTTGAATATAATACAGTATTCTGATTTTTTTTAAATTTTTTTTTTTTGAAAATATAATACAACATTCTGATTTTTTTTAATTTAAAAAAAAAATTTATTAAATTTTTTTTTATTAATTTTTTTTGAAAATATAATACAACATTCTTTGGGGGTATTTTTATCCAAAGTGACAAAAAATTGATTCGTTTATTTAAAAGTTTAACTTATTGAAGATAAATTTAAAAAACAAAAAAGAAATTTATGGAGCAATGCCCCAAAATCTTTGTGATAAAAGAAAAGAAAGAAGCGGCAAAGAGCTTAACCCCTTTTAACCCCCCCTTCGTCCGGCTTCAAAAGTTTTATTTTTATCCTCCAACTTTGAAAATTTTGTCTTTCGAAACCATCTTTGAAGGTTATAAGTCCAAATTCCTATCTGCAGCTAATTTGGAATCAGTTAGAAAGCCAATGGATAAGGTTGAAGGTTGTCACTACCACCAAGCCACTTTCATTGATCAAAATGGTCAACTTCAAACCACCCTGGTCCCCGTGGTCCAAGAATTAGCCCGCCAAGGCCTCAAACACTTACCCAACCGGTTCATACAAATCTCACCACCATCCAATTCCGCCCACAAACTTGAGCCCAATTCAACTCAAAATGACACCATTCCAGCCATAGATCTGGCTAAACTACGAGCAGGGTTCGACTCAGATGATCAGGGTCGAACCCAAGAGTTAGCCAAGCTAGCAAAAGGTGCTAAAGAGTGGGGGTTGTTTGTGATAAAGAATCATGGGATAGAGGATTGGGTATTGGATGGTGTTAAGGAGTGTGTGAAGGGGTTTTTTGGGTTGACTTTTGAAGAGAAGAAAGATAGTGTTGGGTATTATATGAGTACCGATAATATGGGGTATGGGCGGACTTATGTGAAATCGGAGGATCAACGGTTGGAATGGATCGATCGGATTACTATGATGGCAGCTCCGAAAGATGCAACTCAAGGTCTCCATGTTTGGCCTCTCAGACCACCCAATTTCAGGTACTCTTTTATCTTCAATCAAAATCCATCTCTTTAATCTCTTGTTGTCCCCAAATTTATAATACATACTCAAATTTTATGTACCAAATTAAATGTTGATCAAATATGCATTGAAAGCAAGTTTCTTACATGGCAGGCAAGCAGTGGAAAAATATGCAGATGAAGGAAGAAAAGTGCTAGATGAACTAATCCAAGCCACCTAGCAGAGGCCTCTGAATTAACACTAGACAAAAACATTTTCTTGCAATACTTTGGAGCCCAAACAAAGTGAAATAAAAGTAAAGGGTAAACTACTACCCACCTTGCCCTAGGCCAGATCAAGCAATAGGCATAAAACCCACACTCAGATCCAAGTGCCCTAACTCTCTTAATGGAATTCGAGCCACCGGTGGACTTCAAGTGTACAACTACGACACAGACCGTTGGATCACCATGTCATGGCCAAAAGACACGTTATTAGTAAATTTTGGAGACTTGATGGAGATAATGAGTAACGGGAAAATGAAGAGCCCGTGGCATCGGGCCATTACTCAGATGGAAGAGGAGAGGTTTTCGATGGCGTTGTTTTATAATCCACCGCCTAATGTAGAGATTGAACCTGTTGGTGATGAGGAAATGGCTTATAAGAAGGTGAAGGTAGGAGAATATGTGAAGAATTATTATGATATTAGCCCTACAGATCTCGAAAAAGGCTATTATGTTTGCTAAGGTTTGTTAAGTTGGGGTTGTATCAAAAACTTGTATTTTCCGTGTTATTATGCGAAATTAGTTTATGGATATTATGTTGGAGTAGTTTATTTATTTGAAATTGGAATTGGAATTTAAAGAGCAAATCATGTCGTACAAAATTTAAATGAGATTATTTATTGTATACTCCATTAGAACCATTTGACTTAGAATTTTCTTTTCGGACACGTGGATTAAAGAAACACTAATATAATAGAAGTGAGAAAATGAAATGAGTGGAGGGAGGTATTGTGAAGATAAAAGTAAAAAATAAAATAGGTAATGCAAAATGGTAAGAATAAGAAGTGATTGTTACCGTAAGCATGTGACAAGTGCGGCCCTATAGAATATAAAAATAATATAAAGTTGTTATTGTGAGATATCCTAAACAATTGTGACGCCCAAAACGCACAAATTGGTCTTAAATCTGATGGCCGTGACAGAGTGAGTAAAAGCGGCAATGCTAAAGGTACAAAAGTAGTCGATATTTTCATCGATTATATCGATTGCGGGATCCAACATTGGACTTTAATTAGAATGAACCAACACACTACAATGAAACATACTTCCTTTAGGATCGGCCCGTCACCGTCCCAAAAGTGCGCTGAATTGTCGTCTCCTAAAAAGTTTTTAGGTCGCCGCCGCCTAGGATTTGGACTTTGTCCGAATAACAAGTGCTGACTTCTAAAACTTTCGTGGATCTCCCCGGTCACCGTCCCCAATAATGTATTAAGGACGGCATGCCTCGGTCCTAAAAATTAATTTAGCGGGGAATAATTTGGAGCCAATTTTTTTTTGGATCGAGTTAATAGGGTCGCGATTTGCCGAATCCCTAATATTAATTTAGCGTCAATTTAATCCTTTTTTTTCCCCTAGAAATTATTAGGGACATGCGTCGCCGACCTCTAATATTAATTTAGCGTCAATTTTTTTTAGTCCCGGAAAATTATTAGTGGACATGTTGCGCCGACCCTAGTGTAATTTTTGCGCCAATGTATTAAAGACTCCTGGCATGCTCCTTGGTCCTAAAAAATGAATTGAATGTTCATTCTTTTATATATATTAAATGAATTGAAATTATATAATAAAACCAAACCTAAAAATCAAAAATTCAAACACACTTTTGCAATAAAATTGCTATTATAGATCAAAAGACAACAATTTTATTAAGAAAAAAACCTAATTTGGTACTACCGCTCCTGTCCGCCAAGATCAAAAGTGACATCATAAATCTATAACACATCCATGCTTAGTTCAACCACTTAATTTCATTTATTTGCCAACGTTGACCCAATTTGGCCGTCTACATTTAATTCTTTCATCCGCATACGCTGAAATTAATTTATAGATAAGGGGATAATAGGGACTAGAGAGAGTTCTCCCGACCCAAAAATTCAAATCCCTATAGTAATGACTTTTTTGTGGTGACAAAATAAATTCGACATATCATTTTATAAAACAAAATTTTGTGATTATTTTTGTAACTTTAGTATCACGTACAATTACCCCTTGTATAAAATAGCATGTGGTTCTGGGTCAATTCCATTAAAAATTGTATTACTACCACATTTAATGAAAAAAAAAAAAAAAAATGGGTCCTATATGACATTGTTTTTTAAATGTAATCTATAGTATAAATGAAGGGTGCAAGAACATTGGGCTGAACGCTTACACGGATTTAAATGACCCTTTGCCCTCACTATTCACTCCCTTTCCTCGTTTTGCCCTCCCACCTTTGTAATTGTCATATGACATACAATTTTTTTTTTTAAAGATATATAAAAATAAAAATCTCACGTACTGACACTTACGGGCGTACAGGAGATTTCCATGCTAATTAAAACTAAAAACCGTGCCTCTGACATCGGCACATGTACTAGTGTTATATATTTTGACATATTGACCAGCTTGAAATTGTGCTCACCTATCATCAAGCGCAGGAGGACTGCATAAACTTGCATATTTCCCTCCGTCTCACCTCTCACTGGACATCCTTGCTTTTACACCTTTAACCAAGCAGTTAATAAAATAAAAAAATTTGTGCAGAATAAACGTACAGAGAGAAGGAAAAAAGAATAAGTGGGGTAAATAGTAGTGTTGGCCGAATAAATTTAGCTATTGGAAAACGGTTATAGATAATGAATTTATGGTGTAGCTGAATATAAAATTATAAAAAGTAGTGCTATTTTGTTGTCGAAATTTTGACTATTCAAAATAAAAATAAATACAAGTTTGGTTTTATTTGAAAGTGAGGTGCGACAGCGCGAATATGCTATAATTTGCATACTATACTGTAAACAAACGGCTTTAGATTCTACCACCCAGTTGGATTGCCCAATAATTGATATTAAATCTCTCATAAATGAGGGGCTCGTATTGACTTGAAGGGGGAGGGGTTAACAGATATTGATATTCTTAAAAATTGATCGAAAATGATCAAATGATTGAAATTACGAAGAAAAAAAATAACTGTTGTGCTATTCAAAGAGAGATCCAGGTTTTGAATTGTTTCTAGATTCTTTAGAATCATCGCGTTCTACTCTGCAGTTGACTATTCATATCTTTGACTCCACGTGCTCTCTTTCACAGCACGCAGTGATGGGATCCACCTGTTATTTGCAAAACAAAAACTTCGTCCCTATTTTTCGGGCTTCCTACTTATTTTTCATACTTATAAATTCACTTTTTCTTAATTCTCGCTTTAAGTCAAACCGAAAACATTAAATCGAGCCATATCACAATATTTATTTTTTCTTAATTATCGTTGCTCAAACTAATAAATTAAGACAAAAACTCATGCGCGGGTAATGAGAATATCCGTTCCCATTCATGAGACGGGTCGGATCCATGACCCGCGCCAAGGTGTATCGCCGCTCGCCTGTTGGCTCCACGCCTATTCATCCTGCCAACACCGCCTCATGGGGAAAGTAATAAGCATTATAACATAACGTAATACCCGTATGCATATAAAGTAATAGTTTGTATACATTAAAGTAATACATATATATGTAGAGGATTACAATATCTCGTGTGAGTTCACACGAGATGTGTCTCGTGTAAACTCACATCGAGATGTGTCTCGTGCGAGTTTACACGAGACGTTGCCCCGGGCCGGAATATTCGGGTCTGCCTCATCCACGAGATCTGCATAGTCGCTCTCATGTGGCATCAAATTATAAATTAAATTGAGATCGAAAAGAGTAATATTCTCTACGCCTCAATAAAAGTTTCACTAATTACCCAAAAGAGCGCCCCGTTAAAAACTTCACTTTTCTTTTTCGCAAAGAATCTTTTACTATTTCCTTCACTCATTTTCTCTCCACATTATTTTAATACTCACAACACAATTATAATTCATTACTTCCTCCACTCATTCTCTCTCCTATTTTCAAATTAATTTCACAATATTTTTTTTTTCCCTCCCATTTTCATAATTTGCATGCGCTCCACCCAAAAATGTGAAGCACTTATCTATCTTATGGAGTATATTTTACCCATGGACCGCCACATCGTACGCCTAATCTCTATCTCTATATATATAAAAGGAGGATAGTCTTGGAGCCAAAAATCAAGGTATTTTCGTAATTTCACGCGGTGGCGAAATTGCAATAAACAAGCCTGGGATGAGACATGTGTTATGCTTGGGATCGGGCGCGTGCGGCCACACGCGCCGGTCAAAGGGGCGCGTGTGCACGTCTGCGCTTGCCTCTTTTTTTTTTTTTTTAAGTGACACAATGCACAATTTGATTCGACGGTTTATTTTCGTATTTTTATTTTTCCTCCAATTTTTCGACCTCAATAATTTTATAAAAAAAAATTAATATTTTTACACAAAAATTCATAATTTTTTTTCCTCTTTAATTTGACACTAATTTCATTTAATTTGGACACAAAAAAAAACACTCTTTTTTAAATATAAATTTCTTTATTATCCTTTCTTTATTTTTCTTTTTAATTTTTTGATATCTTTTTTTTAAATTAATTAAGTGTGAAGTATATTTTTTATTATAAATGAGATGATAATAATAATCATAATTTTACTTTTTAAATATAAATTATTATTTGTAATGTTAGTTCCTTCGTTTCAAAATTTGACATTAATTTTTTACACATATTAAGTAATATTGTATAAAATATTCCTTGGGAGAAATATATTAATTTATTTTTTTACCCGAAGTAATATTATTTTGTAAAAATTAATGTTTATAATTATTGTGAAATTTTCTGTGGTCGGAAAATAAATATTAATTTTTAGGACAAGTCAATTCATTGATGCATGGGATGAAAGTAGTATTAATTACTGGGATGAAAGTAATATTCATTTTTGAATTGAAGGAATTTTTTTTTCTTAGGAAAGTAGAATTTTTTTATATGTCAAAAAAAATGAACATTGCTTCTTTCATCTCAATAAAGATTTTAAAAATAATACTATTTTATTCGTCTAGTACTAATGTAATATTTTTTAGACGAAGACTCTAACATTACAAACATTAATTGCGAGGCTGAATAGCAGTAGTATTATTTTTGAAAATATTCATTGCGATGAAGGAAATAATGCTCATTTTTTTTGGAAAAAAAAATGGTTGTCTTATTTTTTGGTTAATCATTTCGAATCG
The DNA here is from genome assembly GCA_022495995.1 of Adenophora triphylla var. japonica. NCBI lineage: Eukaryota > Viridiplantae > Streptophyta > Magnoliopsida > Asterales > Campanulaceae > Adenophora > Adenophora triphylla. The sequence continues at coordinate 115 of JAFEMH010003557.1, read as the reverse complement.
AAAGTAATATTCATTTTTTAAATATTTGTAATATCAGTGCCTTTCGCTTTCAAAATATGACATTACTTTCTTAAACAACTTAAGTAATATTTTATAATTCCTCCGTCCCTAAATG